>JADBJO010006171.1:95000-97500 GCA_016801955.1 Conus betulinus
TTGATTGTACCCATTTTGGAATGGGTGAAAACGTTGGTTTTCCGGCGATATCATTTTTTATCTATTTTTGTATCTTTTAGAAGATCTGAGGAAATGAATAAATAGATTTTGTGGATTGTATATGTTGTGCACGTTTTCCAAAATCTTTTCCGAATCTAAACATACCTCTTCTGAGCAAAAATTTTTTTGTGAGAAACTTTTTAAGATGAATTTTAAAGTAGAAGCTTTTCTAATTTCAGATAGAGGTAGAACTCCCACTTCGTTGTATGTCCCTAAGTTTGACGTATGTGTGGGGAACCCCAAGGGCGATTTTGAAGGCTTTGCAATCAGTGCTCTGAAGTTTATTTAAAAGATATTTAGGTGCATTAAAAAATACTTCCTGAGCATATGTAAGTCTTGAGCGTACCAGGCTGCTGCTAAAACAGTTAAACTTTTAGTGTCTTGCCCCCAAGATTGTTTACTGACAATTTTAAGGAAATTCAAACTTTTTCTTGCTTTATTTAAAATATGGTCAATATGAGTATTCCATGTTAGTTTACTACTAAGGATTACACCCAAGAATTTAACGCTTTTAACGTAGTTTAAAAGAGTGCCGTCTAGGGTGAAAACTGGAAGTTTATTTGGATCATTTCCAGAATTAAAAAGCATCAAATTCGTTTTTTCTGGTGAAAGAGATAGTCCATTTTCATGTAAAAATGTACTGATTTTATTTAGCTCGTGTTGGTATTTAATTTTAATATAGTTCAGTGATCTTAACGGAGTATTTCTTTTCATCGTTACTTTACTCCATAGACATATATCGTCAGCAAACTGAGCTAACTCTGTACCTTTAGAAAGACCTTTGGGTAGATCAGAAATCAAAATATTAAACAAAATTGGAGAAATTACCGATCCTTGGGGTAAGCCCATTTGTAAATGTCTTGGGTTAGAATAGGTATTTCCTACTCTTGTTTGAATATGTCTGCGATGCAGAAAACATTGAATATATTTGTACATGTTTCCATTAATACCAATATTCTTTAATTTAAGCAAAAGCCGCTTGTGCCATACTTGTTCATAGGCTTTTCGTATATCAAAAAACGTTGCAAGTACGTTTTTTACGACGTGCAAACTGATGCTTTACATGCGTTGTGAGTTTGACCCAAATGTTCTATTGATGATCTGCCTGTCTGAAATGCAGCTTGGTTGATTGGTATAATTGTATGTTTATTACAATGATGAACAAGTCTTTTTAAAGCAATCTTTTCCATCAATTTACATGTATTTGATGTTAATGCAATAGGTCGATAACTATGTATATCTCTGAGTGGTTTCCCCTTTTTGTGAATTGGAACAATAATAGAATGCTTCCAAATTTGAGGCATGTTACCATCTATCCAACATTTTTGAAAAAAACGAATGCAAAAACTGTATCATATTTTGTGGAAGATGACTTAACATTTCATTAGAAATGCCGTCTAGGCCCACTGATTTATTTTTATTCAAATTCATAATACATTCTTTGACTTCCTGCAATGTTATTGAGGTATTCAAACAATGATCTTCTACTGGCTGTGGACTATTATAAATATTTTTCTTTTCTTCATTTTCACGTGTGTTTTTTAGTTGTTAAGTTGTCTATGCTACTGTTTCTTGCAAACAGATCAACAAAAGCTTCAGCTTTATCAAAATTTGATGGAAACTCTGCATTGTTTAATGTGATAGGGCACTGAGGTAGGTTAACTCCATTTTTCATTGTTTTTAAATGTGTCCAAGCTTTTTGCATATCTTTAAAATTTGACACCTCATTCTCACAAAATGAAGACCAGTATTGCCGCTTTGCTTGTGCATTTACTTGTTTTGTGCGTTTTTTTGCTCTTTTCTTCTCAAGAAGCTTTTTAACTTTTTCCTTAGGATCTTTTTCTCTTTTATATTCTTTTATTTTATTCTGTTTCTCTTCTTTAGCCTCTTGACAAGTCTCATTCCACCAGATATTACCCGAGTGTTTCTTTGATTTTACTGATTTTACTATTGGAATTGATTCACTAGCAGCAGAGAGTACAGTCTTTTGAAATCGATCATACAATGTTTCTACATCTTGATTATTAATTTGCTCTTCATCAATATAAAATGAGCGTAACAAAAATGAAAATTTATTCCAGTTAGCAATTTATAACAGTATTTTGGAACTTTATCGTGTGTTACATGTTTGTTTCGGGTCTCATCGTTTCAAATGTAATGACAATAGGTAGATGGTCACTATTTAATGTGTCATTAAGAGTTTGCCAATCACAAGAAACCGCTAGCTCTGGGGATATTAATGTTAAATCTATGGCACTAGGATTATGTTGGGATTGTCTGGAATGCGAGTTATATTGCCATTGTTTAAAAGGTAGAGAGATGAGTCAACTATGTTCTCAGTAAAGCGGTTACTAGTTATGACTTGACATCCTTTTTCCCAAAATGGCGAATGGGCATTAAAGTCACCACTGACGAGATATTTATTTGACTGGTCTGACTG
>JADBJO010006171.1:100000-102500 GCA_016801955.1 Conus betulinus
CATGTTGATATTCAAATATTGCTGGCGGTTCAAAGAGGGACGGCACCATGAAGCCCTTTTAGCCTAGGATTTATTAAGCATTGATTGTCGGACATTACAACATGAAGGACACACTGGAGAGCCCAGACTTTTTAACCTAGATTCGGCAAGCCCTGAATCTGTAGATCTTGTACCTTAGCTCTGTCCTTTGATCTAGATCTTTAGATCTTGGATCTTGGATCTGTCCTCTGATGTCGATCTGTAGATTTTGACCCTTAGTCTCTGTCCTTTGATATAGACCTGTGAGTCTTGGATCTTTGATCTGTCTTTTGATGTAGACCTGCAAGTCTTGGATTTTTTAAAATCTGTCCTTAGATTTACATCTGTACATCTTGATTCTTTCATTTTTTAAAAAATCTAGATCTGTGGATCTTTGATCTGTCCTTTGATATAGATCTGTAAATCTTAGATACTTCATGTGTTCTGTAGATCTTAGATCTTTGATCTGTCCTCTGATGTAGATCTGTAGATCATGAACCTTAGGTCTGTTCTTTGATATAGAGCTGTAAGTCTCGGATCTTTGATATGTCTTTTGATGTAGATCTGTAGATCTTCAAGCTTTGATATGTCTCTTGCTCTAGGTATGTAGAAACGTGAGCCTGAGCTCTGTCCTTTGATATAGACCTGTAACTCTTGATCTTTGATTTGTCCTTTGATGCAGATATGTAGATCTCTTTGATCTCTGATTTGTCCTTTGATATAGATTTGTAGATCATGGATCTTTGATCTGTCCTTTGATGCAGGTCTGTAGATCTTGGATCTTTAATCTGTCCTTTGATCTAGATCCATAGATCCTGGATCTTTTATCTGTCTTTTTGCTGTTGATCTGTAGAAAGGTGAACCTGAGCTCTGTCCTTTGATACAGGCCTGTAGGTCTTGGATCTTTGATCTGTCCTTTGATGTAGATCTGCAGATCTTGAATCTTTGACCTGTCCTTTGATCTAGATCTATAGATCTTGGCTCTTCAATCAGTCCTTTGATCAAGATTCCCACATGCTCAGAACGTTCAGGAGGCAATTTCTGGAACCTGTTGGCACCTCTTGTTCCATACAAGGGTAAGGCCAGACAGGCCCTCCACATCTGCAGCAGTACCTGACAGTAGCATCTGACCTTGGGGGGGGGGGGGGGGGGGGGGGGGGGGGGGGGGGCTTCGCTTCGTATTTGATATTGTGGAGTTTCTCCACCATCTAGTCTACAGTCATGAAAACGGCGACAACAGGCCTAACCAATCTCCTTGAAGTGGTAACTGTATCATTCAAGAAGAATGAATTCGTTCCAAGGCAAAGCAAGAAATTTAACCCTGCTCTTAGTCAAGTTTATATCTACAAATTAAAGCTCTTGGTACTGCCTCCTTTATTTAGACATTCTTACGCCATAATTTAGAAAGAAAAGGGGTTAGTTACTGCCACAGATGCAGACAAACAGATTACAGGATAAATCGCAATGCATTTCGACCTCTTGGATCTTCTTCAGGCAAATACAAACAACAATCAGGACAGTTATCTTCTCATATTGAGCCGACTATGAGAAGGTAAGTGGTTTTTCGTTCTTCATTTTCGCAGTCCTAGCTGTTGTTTGTTTTGCCTGAAGGAAAACCAAGAGATCGAAATGCATTGCGTTTTGTCCTGTAATCTGTTCGTTTGTGTCTGTGGCGGTAACTAACCCCTTTACTTTCTAAATTTTGCTTCATTTTCTGCCCTCAGTCACTTCATTTTGAAACATTCCCACGCCAGCTACAAAGCAGATTGTCAGTCACTGTGCACAAGTTCCTGATCATTTGAGATGTGCTGGTGTATAAGACGAATTCGTCGAAGAGTACAGATTCCTTAGGCTAGCGTTTGAAAAGAGAAGACTCTTCAGAAACATTTAAAGTTTTGACAACGTGTTCCCGGAGCGCTGCCACTTGAGGCGAAGACACCAGATGCTGAACTTCAACATTTCTAGTTCAACACCCATGTTGCATAACCTACAAAATCAAACGTTTCACTTTCAACAGTGAAAGAGTTTCTGTTAGTTGTTCCTAGACAAACGATTGGATCATAATATTCTGTTGATTTTGTGACATTTACGGCTTTAGATTGTAAGCTGTGTTGAAACATTAACCTGATATATTTCCGTTGTGTTGAGAGTGTATTCATAGACTATGTTCCGTGCGTGTCTCCTTCTTTCCAAGAGCAATGTTTAAAAAGAATACGAAATGTATGAATGCGTATGAATGTATGTAAGTGCGTATGCATGTATATGTATATGTAGATGGATGGATAAATATACCTATATACCTGTGTATCTCATGTGTTGATGTACATACTCATCTATATTTGCACATGCATAGGCATATGCAAGTTCGTATTGTTCTATTTATGAGTTGAGCGTGTACGTGTTTGCAGATACTGTTGGCACTTGAGTGGAAACGTGATCTTTTTGAAGAGAAAGTCATTATGTGTATTGCATAAAAAATCAA
>JADBJO010006171.1:112500-117500 GCA_016801955.1 Conus betulinus
CACACACACACACACACACACACACACACACATGCACACTAACTCAAACATACTGACTCACACACACCACACACACAGCACACACAACACACACACACACACACACACACACACACACACCACACACCACACACACACACACACAGACACACCACACACACACACCACACACACACACACACACACCACACACACACACAAAATGAAAACGGATGATGAATGCCCAAAACTGACACAAAACGAAACAAAACAGAAAAGAAAGAAAAAAAATAGTGAAGAAGGCCTGTGTGAGGTCCAAAAGGATGGATTCTTTTTGACTGAGAGAAAATTAACCCATCTTTGTGAACCTCAACACGCTCAAAGTTCTGATATATACATCTTGTCAGGAGAGAGAGAGAGATCTAGATGAGAGAGAGAGAGAGAGAGAGAGAGAGAGAGAGGACAGAGAAAGATAGAGAGAGAGAGAGAGAGAGAGAGAGAGAGAGAGAGAGAGAAATATCAATAACAACAACAAGAAAAGAAAATTAAGAAAGAAAAAATAAAGAAAGAAAAAGAAAAAAAAAAAACAAAAACAAAACAAAACAAAACAAAACACGCAATTAAACAAGTCAGTACGGAGAGGTATTATATAGGGGTATCCGCACGTAAACACTAACATTCAGCTTTGTAAAGCAAGGAACGAAAGGATAGACAGCACAGCAACATTCTTAATAAAACGTTGAGGCCATAACTCTGGATTACATAAAATAAAGTTTGAATAATAAAGCTTTTCCACAGCATTTGATGTCTGTGACATAATGCTTTGAAAATCAGAAGATAAGCTGATGGCATTCTTCAAGTGAATCAGGGAAGAAATGATGAATAAGCTGAATGGCATTCTTCAAGTGTTCAGGGATCTCGTTGCAGAGTGTATCACCCGAAATAAAGTTAGAGAAGACATGACAAGATTTGATTCTGAAACGGGGAATGAGAAATTTCCTCTCTCTCTCAAGAATATCTCCCTGAAATCTCGCTCATCTCTCTTCCTCCTCTGGTCTCTCCTCTTCTCTGGTCTCTCTCTCCTCTCCCCTCTCCCTCCTCTCATATCCTCCTCTAGATTCTTCTCCCCGCTCCTCCTCTCCCCCACTCCCTATGCTCTCTCGTCTCCCTCCCGATCCATCACCAGTCGTCTCTCTCGTCCTCCTCATCACTGGCAAAAAGTTAAGGGCCATTGCCAACGCTGTCTCCAGACCAAAACACTACAGCCAATGTTAAGAAGAACGGACGCAAAAATCTTCCAAATTTATTCAAGAACAAATTCATTGGACCATTGCACGAAATCAACAAATCAAACGCGGACACAGCGGCTGTAATGTCCAATCACCCTTCCTCAGGATCGTCACATAACCCACAACTGAAAACTGCACCATTCAGTACCGAGTGTAGCCACCGTTTGCCGCCAGGCAAGCGGCACAACGTCGACGCATGGAGTCCACCAGGGTCCGAAGAGTGTCCCGCGGTATGGCCTGCCACACTCCTGCTGCAGAAAGAGAGTGAGCTGGGCCACGTCAACAGGCGGGGGGGGTGGTTGTGGGCTACCCGCCGTCCCAAGGACATCCCAGAGGTGCTCAAAATTGGAGCCAGATCGGGTGAGAGCGAGATGGCCACACTGCATCCGGATGATCCCCCTCTTGCTGCAGATGATCGTCCACGACACGGGCTCGGTGTGGACGGGCGTTGTCGTCTTGGAAACAGCAGCGTTACCCATGGCCTGAGGGCGGCGGGCTGGATCAGGGGCCTCACAATCTCGTCACGGTACCGCACCCCTGTCAGCATGCCTTGAATGACGTACAGGGGAGTTCTGTCTTGACGACTGAAAGCCACCCCAGACCATCACAGAACCCCCTCCGTAACGATCCACCTCACGAACTGTGGCGTCAGCAAAACGTTCTCCTGGGCCTTCGCCACACTCGGGGTCCTGCCGTCATTGAATGCCAAGGTGAAGCGGGACTCATCTGTGACAGCACTCGAGACCATTGCTGCCTCGTCCAGCGAACGTGATGACGACACCAGTCTGCCCGTGCTCTGCGGTGAGCTGGAGTAAGTGGTACTCGGACTGCTGGTCTCCGGGATGACAGCCCGAACTCGTGCAAACGGTTACAAACTGTCCTTCTACTGACATTGACATTTGCAGCCTGCAGGAGCTCACGCCTTAAGGTGGATGAGGTGACAGTCCGATTGCGTAGGGCAGACAGCAGGAGGAATCGGTCAGCATGTCTGTCGGTACACCGAGGACGGCCTGATCGTGGCCGATCCTGCACGCTGCCAGTGGCCTGAAACCTCTCTACAAGACGTTGGATGGTGGAATGGGACACGTTCAGACGCCTAGCCACCTCGCGGCCAGAAATCCCTTCGTCAATCAACGCTAAGGCACGTCCACGATCGGCAGGGTCCAGTCTTTGCCTTTGTGCCATGCTTTTTTGGGCTGGCTGGCGTAGACGACCGTTCTGTTTACAGATTTGTGGCCAACGGCGTCTGATCTGTGTTCATGAACGAGGTGCCATGCACGTGCATCATGATTGACCACGAGCATTTCGCCCTTTTTTTCAAACTCATATGCTCCGAGAGAGAGAGAGATACACACATACATACACAACGCATATATATATATATATATATTATATATATATACACACACACACACACACACATATATATATATATATATATATATATATATATATATATATATATATATATATATATATATATATATATATATATATAATGCTGAACAATTAAGTAGTGGGGGAAAACAAGTATATATATATACGGAGGGGGTTCTGTGATGGTCTGGGGTGGCTTCAGTCGTCGTCAAGAAAGAACTCACACACACACACACACACACACATATATATATATATATATATATATATATATATATATATATATATATTATTGAATTATAAACAAAGCTTGCTCTATGTCTCAGATTGTAGAAATAGGGGGGTGATAAGCCTTCATATCGGCAGTGGTAGATGATTCTGCCTAACTGACAGTATGTGCTTGAGTGGGTGAATGGGGGAATAAATAAATGCTTCTCAAAATGAACCTTCAGAGAGCTTATAGTCTCCGAAGCAGGAGACCATCTCCAATGGGGAGAAAGCTCACTAACATATAACTCCTGGTCAGATACCGGTATTTCGAAACCTGATTGTTTCTCCTCAGTGACCGCGGAAAGTGGTAATTTGACTCCTCTGCCTTTTCGGTTTTAAGAAAAATGCTATACCAGAAAAAAGGCTGGTGTGCAATACCATAGTATGTTTTGTTGAGTTTTTCAAAAAAAAAACTAACTAAAGGTGCCACCTAAGAAGCAAAAGAAAAATCATGAAAAGAGCAAAACAAGCTACATTTTCTTGTGAAAAGTAGAAAATATAAAAAAGATAACCTCTTAAGACACAAGTGCTGAGGGCCAGTTCTTGGAATGAATCCGCAAGGGACTAAATTACAATGAAACAATAAATTCCAAGGATAAGTACCACCAAGCACCGTTTCAGCAACTTACCGAGCAGCTAGGTGTTGCAATGACTGCAAGAAATATTGAATTATAAACAAAGCTTGCTCTTATGTCTCAGATTGTAGAAATAGGGGGGTGATAAGCCTTCATATCGGCAGTGGTAGATGATTCTGCCTAACTGACAGTATGTGCTTTGAGTGGGTGAATGGGGAATAAATAAATGCTTCTCAAAATGAACTTTCAGAGAGCTTATAGTCTCTGAAGCAGGAGACCATCTCCAATGGGGAGAAGCTCACTAACATATAACTCCTGGTCAGATACCGGTATTTCGAAACCTGATTGTTTTTCTCCTCAGTGACCGCGGAAAGTGATAATTTGACTCCTCTGCCTTTTCGTTTTAAGAAGAAAAATGCTATACCAGAAAAAGGCTGGTGTGCAATACCATAGTATGTTTGTTGAGTTTTCAAAAAACTAACTAAAGGTGCCACCTAAGAAGCAAAGAAAATCATGAAAGAGCAAAACAAGCTACATTTTTCTTGTGAAAAGTAGAAAAAATATAAAAAGATAACCTCTTAAGACACAAGTGCTGAGGGCCAGTTCTTGGAATGAATCTGCAAGGGACTAAATTACAATGAAACAATAAATTCCAAGGATAAGTACCAAGCACCGTTTCAGCAACTTACCGAGCAGCTAGGTGTTGCAATGACTGCAAGAAATATTGAATTATAAACAAAGCTTGCTCTTATGTCTCAGATTGTAGAAATAGGGGGGGTGATAAGCCTTCATATCGGCAGTGGTAGATGATTCTGCCTAACCTGACAGTATGTGCTTGAGTGGGTGAATGGGGAATAAATAATGCTTCTCAAAATGAACAACATGTCACTTTGATCGGGAGGATTTTAGTTTCTTTATTGTCTGTAATGTATGGAGATAAAGATTTGAAAAATATAAGCTTAAAGAATGTTTGTATAAGCGTTCTAGTGTTTGTAAGCAGTTATGACTGGCCGAGTCCCAGCAAGCTGAGGCTTTAAAAAAAAAACTGAAAACAGAAGTGGACCTAGAACTGCTCCTTGAGAAACCCCGTATTTCACTGGTGAAAAAAAGGATGTTTCAAAACCTTCCGTTATTCAAAAGGGACAATACAAATTTGACAGATTCACTGGATAGTCCAAAATAAAGGTTTTCTTCTTTTATTTCTTTTTTAGAAAGGATTGCGATCAATGAATTACAAGCTTTGGTAAAATCAACGAAGAGCACTCTTTGAGAAGTTCACTACTAATGTTCGAGTGCCATTTTTTCAACTACACTTGTTAATGCAGTACGACAGAAGAGCTCTCTTAACCCGCTTTGGTTGAAATGAAATAACCATACACAATAGTATGTGACTAGATATTTCGTTTAAGATACCTCTCGAGAGGTTTAGAAAAGGGTTGATAGAATTGGTATTGGTCTATATATAGCATGACGGATCATCTGGATCAGCGGATTCAAGAACTGGCATTAC
>JADBJO010006171.1:122500-127500 GCA_016801955.1 Conus betulinus
CGGAATTTGGAATTTTTTTTTTTTCTTTCTTTTTTTTTAATTTAATTTAATTTTATTTGTTTGTGGCATCAGTTATCGGATCAATGGAGTACGTAAGGCGGTACTCTTTTTTTTTTTTTTTTTCCCTACGGCCGAAATCCGCCTCTTCATTTTTTGGTGCTTCACATTGTCCTCTTCATCTGCCCCAAAAAAAAAAAAAAAAAAAAAAAAAAATGTGAAAAAAAAATCAAAACCATTTCCACTACTAAGTTTTTTTTTTTTTTTTTCTTTTTTCTTTATTTTTTTCTCCAAGTCTCTTACACACCATGCAATGTCTGTATGTTCTCTCAAATGGACACACTTTGCTGATTTAAGTGTATTGGCGTTCGATACAAAAGTGTCGGGGTTTGTTAATGTTCTAATGTGTGGTGTATTGGCACTTTCACTCTGATAATGGGAAGATGGCATTTTAAGCGAGTGTGTCTGTGCGCGTAGGACACAGTCGGCATTGAGATTTATTTCAAGGTAGTTTCCTTAGTTCCTTTACTTCTGGAGTCGATCCTCGACTGGAAAAACGAAAACGAACGCCGCCGAACTGCTCATCATGTGAAGATTGTACGCCAGTTTGAGTTGACAAACATTTTAATAGAGATTGATCACTTCATCTTATTGTAATATTTGCCAAGCTGTGCATACGCTAACTCAAAAAACACACAAAAAAATATGAGACTTGTACCAGGTATAGAAGATACATTTGATCATCAAAGGGGGTTCAGGGCGAAGTATAAAACTGATCAGTATCATGCGTCAATAATCATGTGACCAATAACTTTACAGGGCAAACGTGGTGCAGATCTAGGTTTCATGAGGTTGATAGATATGATATGTGGTGTTTGTTTACTTCGGTTTTGATCTAATCCGTAAAGGCAATTCATCAAACACAACTTGTGTAATGATACATTTCATTATCCACCTAATAAATCATAACTGCTTTCGTTTCGATGATTTTTCGTTCTTTTCTCAGTTTGTTTAAGGTTATAGAATTGCGTTTGTGTTATCTGTCGGTATCATAATGTGCATTTTCATAATTAATAGTTACAACATACCCCACACTAATCTCTGAAAATGAAGGAAAGCCAGTGTTAACATCTTCATTCAGGAAATGTCGCATTCATAAACAAAGTATGCTCGTGTTAAATGGAATAACCGTTGGCATTTACTGTCGCGTCCTTTTTGCTTTCAGTTATTTTTGTCTTCCGGTGCTGTCATTTTTAACCCCCCCCCCCCCCCCCTCCCCCCCCGGTTGCTTCTACCTTCATCCCCAAATATGTTTCGTTTATTCATCCATCTATTTACTTCTTGACACTCCATATTCATTTATTTTCAACCTATATCCTGCTGTTTGACATCGTACCATGTGTTTTTGCAGTCTTCTTTTCTGTTTGGTTAGGATATCTGATATTGTTATTGAAAGTTTATTCCGTTTTCTCTCATTCAGCCCTTGTCATTTTACTTCCTGCAGGCTTTGAATCGATGCGGTGGATTATTTTGTCTTCGTGTCTTGGCCGAGATAGTGTGATTTTCGTTTTGTTCTGCTAAATGATGTTTCATGCTCTAATGTACATCTCATTTACTTTTCAATCTGTTTCTGTGTATTTACTTATCTATTTGTTCACTGTACGTTTTGTCATTACTGTGGGGAGAGAGAGAGAGAGAGAGAGAGAGAGAGAGAGAGAGAGAGAGAGAGAGAGAGGAGGAGAGGGAGGGAGGAGAGGGGAACTGAGGGGGGAAGTGTGTAGCCTTATCGGTCAGACCACTGTCCCATATAACACAAAACAGCAGAATTAATGCACTGCATTCTTTGACTTTTTCCCCTATCAACTGAATTGTCTTGGTACGTCTTTGTATCGGGGAGTATGAATGAGAAGCACGTGACCGATACATTGGAAGCGAATTACAACTACTATTGTCTAATCTTGAAAGCGTTCAGTGGCGGCATACAACAGATTTCTAGAGGAGAGAGCCAGACATGAGAGAGTCCATGTCTTCAGGATTCTCCACACTCCACACAAAGAACACAGCGAGCTGACTAGAACAAGCAGAAGGCCACCGCTAACTTTGACAGACGAGAAGAACTGCTCCCACAGTCAGTAAGCACGCTAAGCTTGCCTGGTACTGATATGAATGCCGAGACCATTCTACAGGGTACAGTGGAGGGTGATCATGTATCTCACCATAACTCCCTGTCCAAGACCATTCTACAGGGTGCAGTGGAGGGTGGACATGTATCTCCCCATGACTCCCTGTCCAAGACCATTCTACAGGGTGCAGTGGAGGGTGGACATGTATCTCTCCATGACTCCCTGTCCAAGACCATTCTACAGGGTACAGTGGAGGGTGGACATGTATCTCTCTGTGACTCTCTGTCCAAGACCATTCTACAGGGTTAGAGTGGAGAATGGACACATTGTAACTCGCCTTGACTCAGAGACGAGGGCAACGCAACACACGGACTTTAAACTTGTTCTTCAGTGCATCGACCTGCCTGCTCACACAATTTGTCCAGCCCACACCCAGTCTGACTTCATTCCTTTTAACGCTCTCATTGCTAATTCCCAGACATCAATCCCAGGAATTTTATTTTCAATTTTAACAGACTTCCATCCTCAGTACCAGACAGCATCTGCGACCGTAACAGATCCATGGAGCGGAGAGGGGTGGAGGGAAAAAAAAAAGAAATAAAATAAAACGAAACCGCAGCCAGAACCTATCACCACTTATTCATCTAACATCCGGGTCTGTCGTAAAAGGCAACAACGTCACAAGAAATGGCCGCTGTCCTGTTCAACATTGACTAGCGGTAAACGAGAACGAGTGATCAAAGTTAAGTCGTTAATCCCGTCCTTTCTCTGCTAGCGGTAAAAGGGCGAGTGTGTGTGTGTGTGTGTGTGTGTGTGTGTGTGTGTGTGTGTGTGTGTGTGTGTGTGTGGTGGGGGGGAGGGGGGGGGCTAGAGAAGGGGTGAAATGGAGGGTGGGGGGTGGGGAGTGATTGGCTCTTAGACAGGCTGAGGAATAACGCTGGCATTGCGTTTCCACGGAGAACTCAGTCCTGGCTCCTTGTTTTTCCTTTACCCATGGAAACGAAAAGTCGCCGGGTTGTCACGGTGGGGAAAGTGTTGATGAGAACGAGGACCGGTTTATGGGGTGGGATCGGCTGGGATCGCTTGTCGCGAGACTGCTGATTGCTTTCGGAACTGCTTCACTTTATTTTACCACAAAAAAATCTGCCTGTCTGTGTGTCTGACTGTCTGTCTGTCTGTCTATGTCTGTCTATATGTCTGGAAGATCATTTGAAAGGGTTTAGGGGCATCTCCGTGAAACTTGACCGGATTTTTGGAAAGGATTGTTGTCAATCCGTGATTAAATTTTAAGGTCATATCTTATGACAATTATGAGGTGTCGTCTGGGTTCTGTAGTGATTGGCTCGAAGTCACCTTTCCTATTTCTGTTGACAGAAGCTGGACGGAAATGAAGTTTTCGTTTCTCTCTCTGTTTCTTTCTCTGCCTCTGTCTGTCTGTCTGTCTCCCTCCCTCCCTCCCTCCCTCCCTCTCTCTCTCTCTCTCTCTCTCTCTCTCTCTCTCTCTCTCTCTCTCTCTCTCTCTCTCTCTCTTCTCCTTTATGTGTATTACCCTTCGCTTTTTTGCGTATTACATTTTTAAAAAATCATATATTTTTCCCCTCAGCCTTGATGCTTAATTAGGTAAATATTTCTGCAAATGCGCAGTGTTATGGAGGAAAATCTCTGATGTTCCGTTGATATGGCTTAGAGCTTTAAAGGCGTCCTCTGTGTCCTGATGCTACGAAGTGTGCTATGTTAGTATTTTCCCTGTGCATCTGCAGAGTTATCTAGATGTCAATTACCCCTGACACATATTCATGTTTGTTGTTTGGGTTAAAATGTCTTTTCTTTAAAAAAAAAAGAAGAAAATATGTATAAGAGCCGTTTATAGCACTAGAGGTGTTTGGAAGGAAGATGTGCAGTGTTCATGTGTGCGGGGAAATACACAGATGTGCAGCGAAAGCGATTTCGTTGTGTTATTGTTTATTTTTCTAACCCCCTGGAATACAGAAGAAATGGACAACTTTAATTTACCATTTAAAATTGAAAATTGCCCCAAAAAGTCCAGAAAAGCCCCCATCTGGCAATATCACAAAAGTGAAAGAAAAAAATCCCCAAATCCCGCCCTTTAGATTTATATCTGCACTGAAACTTAAGGTGAAGGACACAGGATTACACTCCGTCTTTTCACCGAAATCTGTATCTTGATACTGCCGAGGGACAGACGAACAACGCAGTAGATGTGGGTGAGAAGTCAACGTCCTTGAGGGATGTGAGGAACTGTGGGAAGCTTGATTACTAGAAGATTCCATGTCTTTCGAGCAATCGTGCAAAACCACTTTTGTACTGGTAATCCATTTCAGTTTGTTGTTCTTGTTTCTCTGTTTGTTGCCAGTGCTTGCATTCGTTTGTTTGTGTTTATTTGTTTGTCTTTTCCCTCCAACTTGTGTGTGTGTGTGTGTGTGTGTGTGTGTGTGTTGTGTCCTCCGTCTCTGTTTCTTTTGTCTTCCATTCTCTTTTTTTTTTTTTCTTTTTTCTTCACTGGCTGGCACTCACCATACAAGTCTGTGTGTTTTGTCACTGATGGACACTTACATATGAACTTTAGTATGTTTGCGTTTTAAATTCATAAGTCTGGATTTATTTATTTACTAATGTTTGGAGTACTGACACTTTTTTGTTCTGTTGTACTTTGTGCTTTTTGAACAACTTTTTTTTTAAAACTGTAAACGTCACAGCACGGGGCGAATTCAAATATACAGTAGTGATGCAAATGATGATGTGAATAATACAACGTAATGTATATGTTATGTGTGAACAATTCGGATTTCAAATGTCCCCTCCTAACCCCCCAACTACCGACATACCCTCTCTCCTCTCTCCTCTCCTCCTCTCGCTCAG
>JADBJO010006171.1:132500-135000 GCA_016801955.1 Conus betulinus
TGTTGGACAAGATCTGCTAACATGAAACGGTATTGTTTATGGGTGTAACAAAAAGAACTGACCATACATGTGAATTCTGCTGTTAACTGCGTTTAGATTAGGCTGAAGTTGTTTCTTAGGAATGAATAGGGATGACCGCACAAAGCGTATGGATTGGTGTTTTGATTACATGTTGTCAGCATAGGAACCTAGCCGTCAAATACAAAGATATCATTCTGTGACAACAGTTTACATGATTTTCGTTTATATTTGTGTTGCAGCTATATGGGTGGATTTACAACAATGTTTTCTGTCAACGTTGACTTTCATTGACTGCAGCTGGCAGGAGAGTTGATAATAGTGACATATTTCATCTATACATTTGTCATACTCATAATAAATAATACAACTTACACACAAATTATGTGGATTAACAGCTGAAAATCGTTTGGACTATATGTAGACGTGGTATGTCTGATCTATAGGTGTTTTAGTTATAAACCGTCTGATTACTGCAAACTGATGTGTTCATAACACAAGACACAGAAGAAGCTACCGCGACTCTAGCGAGAGAAAACACTTACAGAAAGATTTATCTAGCTTGAAAATACAGACACTTCTTCTTCTTTAAACTCAGTTCTCTATGATCATGTACTTAAACTGATTTTATAGACAATGTTTGCTTAGATTGTAAGGCTTTTCAAGATAGAGACAGAAAAAGTCAAAAACAACAACAAAAAAAAGACTTCTTCGTAATATTGCTCAGTATGCTCGTCGAAGTCATGGCATAGTCTATATGACATTTTCATAGAAATTACAACACATTGCAATATTGGAAACAGCCCAAAAATAAAATAAGACAAAATAAGATAAAATGATAACAACAAATGATGACAGTAAAGAAAAAGAAGATAACTGTTTGGAATGAAAAGAACAGGAGAGGAGGAGGGGAGTGGGGGGGGGGGAGGGAGGCGTGGGCAGTACGAGGAGGAGGAAACGAAGGGGGGGGTGGGGGGGGGGGGGGGGGGGGGGGGGGGGGGGACGGACGGCGTGACGGACGGGCGTGTAAGAAAAAGGAAGGGAAGGAAATCATGCGTGTTGAGTAAAGTATAGCTGACCTTGGATGTCCAGGTCAGAATGTCCATGAACGAATAACGGAGTGTCCCGGTTTCGGGATGTCCTAGGAACGAATCCCCAAATGATGGGCAGTGACGAGAGGAGGTGCGGGGAGGCGGACCGGATTTTTGCTGGAAGTAGGGGGATGAGTGGAGGGGGGGCCAGAGGGGGGAAAGTTTAGAGGTGGACGGGAAAAGGAAGAGGGAGGAGAGTTTGTTGAAGGAGTAAGAGACAACCTGGATAAACCGGTCAGAATGGAAGTCTGATAAACGAATAACATAAAAGAGAGACAAAAAAGAGCGAACCAGGAGAGAGAAAAAAAAAAAACCAAGGACGGTGAGAAAAAGAAAAAAAAAAAAAAAAAGTGGAAAAACAAAAAAAAAAGACGAACAAAAGAAAAGGAAAGCATAAACCAAAGAAAGAAATGGGAATATGGGAAGCAAGTAAATATATAAACAAAGAAAGGGAATATGGGGAAGTGGTAAACAACAGTGGTAGTACAAAAAAAGTAAAAAAAAAAAAAAATAAAAAATTAAACAAGCATACAGAGTAAACTTTGGTTAGAACAGGACGGAAAACAATCCTTCAAAATGCATCAAGAATAATCCAGCACAGGACAGCAAAAGAAAAGAGAAGAAGGAAGGAGGAGGAGATGGAGACAACAAGGAGGAGAAAAAGAAAAACTGAGTGTAGAAGTAGAAGAAGAACGAAAGACGAAGATGAAAAAAAAAAGGAAGAAGAAGAAGAAGAAGAAGAAAGAAGAAGAAGAGAAGAAGAAAAGAAAAGAAGAAAAAAGAAGAAGAGAGAAAAAGAGAGAAGAACAAAAGAAGAAGAAAAAGCAACAGAAGAAGAAGAAGAAGAGAAGAAGAGGAAGGCGACGGCCGACCGACGACGACGACGACCCGACGATGACGACGACGACGACCGACGACGACGACGACGACGCGACGAAGAAGAAAAAGAAGAAGAAAGAAAGAAGAAGAAACAAACCACAACCACAACGCAGAACATTACTTGAAAGAAGAAAAAACGACGAACCGAAACATTAAAAAAGGATGGAAAACGAGGATTACGAAGAAACCTGAAGAAGACAGTGCCTTTCTTTATAATACTCTCATCGACCAAAACGTACCATTCGAAAACTCCGTTTAGACTTCAAAGGGAAATTCCAGAGGGAAACGCAGATCCCATCCGGTTAAGGACCGATTAGAAGTGGGGGGTGTATGGTAATTTCATCGTGACATCTGAATTAGCGGAAGGAGGGTAAATTCTGGAAGGTAGAACATATAAATCAAAGCCAGTCATCTTTCTTTAATACAACTGACAATATCGATTCTCTCTCTCTCTCTCTCTCTCTCTCTCTCTCTCTCTCTCTCTCTCTCTCTCTCTCTTCTCTTTCTCTCTC
>JADBJO010006172.1:5000-17500 GCA_016801955.1 Conus betulinus
TTCGAGTAGTTCTCTGGTAGCTGTCTATCCACAGTAAATTTACTCCCTTCAGAATGTTGTACCTTTCTCATTTTTTTTTCTTTTTCCTCTCTCTCTCTCTCTCTCTCTCTCTCTCTCTCTCTCTCTCTCTCTCTCTCTCTCTCTCTCTCTCTGATAAGTCCAAACTTGATGATGATCTTGTTAGCGTGGTATAGTACATTGTTTATTTGCCTTTTTGTTTGTTTGTCGTCTTTCTTCTTTCTGCTGGCTACTTGTTTTGGTTTTGATTATCATTCATGTTACAAAACAGATATCGTCCACGGAACATCAGTGCTACTCTATGGGTCAGATACTTGGCGAGTCACCACCAACACCTCCACGAAGATCAAAACCATCAATAAATGTCTCCGGCGGACCCTCCACTTGCACTGGTTCGACAGAACGCCAACCACCGACCTGTGGACGACGGCAAACCAGCAGCCAATGGACGTCCAGGTCAGGAGGAGAAAGTGGCGATGGGTCGGCCAGATACTGCGGAAGGAGCCCTCTAACATCACCAGGCAGGCGCTCGAGTGGAACCCGCAGGGCAAGAGGAAGCGAGAGCGCCCAAAGCAGACCAGGAGGAGGAGCTTGCTAAACGAGCTGAGAACCTCCAGCCTGACCCGGGGGGAGATCAGGACCTGTGCCAGGGACAGACGGAGGTGGAAGGTTGCTGTTGAGGCCCTATGCTTCTCAAGCAGCAGCGAAGAGGACCAAGTCAAAGTAAGTCAAAACAGAGATAGCGTGCATGGGCAATTTATTTGCTTCGTTGCAGGAGATGGTGTGCACATCGTTCGAGAACATTGTCATATGCAACGCTTATTGGCATGACAATAGACATACAACATTTGAGGTGAATACCAACCTGGAACATGCTTCCATGTTATTTCTTGACTAGCCGAAGACAGATGTGTCTGGATTAACTCTAGAACGTGCTCTTCCTTGCAGAGTTCTATTGGTCTTTCAATTCTGTTTGTTCTGCGATGGGATGGACCGGCCTTTCTCCCTATGGTTGTTGCCTCAGTATGCTGTGACTTCCATGGTTTCCTTGGTGCATAAAATGGTTGACCTACCACTACCTTGTTCCCTCCTGCCCCAGTATGACCTCAATGGTTAACGATCTATGTCTTCCTGATCTGTCCTTTCTCCAGTAGAATCCATGACGAGAACATTTTCTGTTCTTTCTTTTTTTTTTTTTTTTTTGATTTTGTTTTGGTTCCGCTTTCAGATTCTGGAGTAAGTCAGTCATTTTATGAACATTTCTCCTTTCCTTCACACTAGCTAACGACAAATAACAACATCATCATCAACAAGAACAACAATGCCACCACCACTAATAGTGATAGTAATCATAGTGATAGCAATAATGATGATCAGTATGATGATGAGGAGGAGGAGAAGGATAACAATTATGATTGTATAAAAATGTTTAAAGGAACAATGATGATAATGATAATAATAATAATGATGAGAATAACAACAACATCAAAGACAACAACGACAACAACAAAAACAACAGATCCTCCAAGATAACAATAATATATCTAAAAACCACTCAAATTACATTACACTGTCCCTAGATGTCGTTGTTGTTAGCGAAGCTTCAATGACCAGCTCGGGGAATAAATGTAAGAACAGAAAACAGTAAATGCGTGCTGCCTGCACAAGCACATCTTGAATTCTGTGAGGGAAAAAAATGGTCTCATGGCGAAAGCATCTTAGAAACGTAAATGATATCAATGTATTATTTCTGAAACACGCAAGCTAAGCGCGCTTATTTGTTTGGCGATGTTTATCATTTTACAAGAGTGCCCCTGTTCTGTGCCAAGTTTGACTGCACGTTTTTTTTTTTTTTGTTTGTTTTTTTTTTTTTTTTCTTTTTTTCTTTTCTTTTCTTTTTTTTTCTCCCCGGGGATGTAGACAGCGCCCTGCTTGCGCACTCGTGTGTGTGTGTGTGTGAGTGTGAGAGAGAGAGAGAGAGAGAGAGAGAGAGAGAGAGAGAGAGAGAGAGAGAGAGAGAGAGAGAGAGAGAGAGAGGGAGGGAGAGAGAACCTACGTTTGATCACGGTCAATCTATTGTCTTAACCTGTGTGTTTTCGTGTATATCTGTTCGTTTGTGTTTGTTTCGGTTTCTTTGGTTTTTTTGTTTGTTTTATTTTTTTCTTTTAATCATGGCGCATGTATTTTGGGGCTAGTTACCGGGTTATGTCGTCAAGGAAAAAGAGCACCGTTTTTTGCTTCTTTTGTTTAGTGACACTTTGCGATTGATTTTTGTTCACCTTGTTCAGACTTCTGTCGTTAAGCCTACACTCGGCACAGTTTCTGTCCATCGAGTTCAAGCTTTTTTTTTTCACCTCAATCTTCATATCTGTTAAAGTTCGCTGCTTAAATGCAACAAAAGCAAATAAAAAGAAACGTCTGTCATAGAAAATAAACTATGGAGGAAACTGAGAACGAAATTATTTTTTTCATCCACCTCTATTTATTCGTGTATTTATCTATCAACTTCCTCAGCTACTTATTGATATTTATTTATTCTTTTTTTCTAAATCAGTATGATTTTTGCCAAGTCAGTCACACATAGCCATGCTAGATGAATTCATTGCTGATTTTAAGTTTGTTCGTTTTGTTTTGCAATTTTCGTAGCGTTCTGCTTTTCTCTCCTATTTCATTATGTTGTTTGTGTGTTTGTTTTCTTGATATTCAACCCCCCCCCCCCCCCCCCCCCCCCACCCCCCCCCCACACACACACACACACACTTTTTTTTTTCTGTTCAATTCCAAATAATCATCAGGCTACTTGCAAGATTTGTTTTCTTTCTGAACCATACATTGATCTCCGAGAACAAAACCATGTTATCTTTGAATTTAAAATGCATCTTGTGGAACTTTGCTTGGATGATAAAACCATTTCAACCAGGATCTAATTATGCTCTGCGAAGTACAAGCATTCACCTACCCTTAAATTAACCCTGTCCCACCATCACCATCCTGCTTTCCTTCCCCCTTTCCTCCTTAATCTCTCCTTCTCCACCCCTCCCCCCTCCCCCCCCCCCCCCCCCTCCCCGGCATTCCGGCATTCAGCATTGCTGAATGCAATACCCTTTCTGTCGTGAAGGTCTTTCTCGTTACAATATTTGACTAATATCAACGTAACTACAGACATTTGTCATAGCTGACATTATTAGCACTAACAGTCATTGTCATTAATGGACATCGTCGTTTTTGGCTGCTTTTCCATTCCAGAGTTATTATACGCCTTCAGACCCAGAAAACATATATATTGTCATTATGGACATCGTCGTTTTGGCTGCTTTTCCATTCCAGAGTTATTATATGCCTTCAGACCCAGAAACAATCAGTGGGTTTCCATTAAATTGCCCTGCTTAGTTGATGACAATCACGGAAAATGCTTTGATGGACATCGAGAGCCTGCCTTTTTTTTTTTTTTTTTCGTTGGTCTGTTCAGCGCTATGATTTCCAAGATCTGGAGCCAACAAACAATTGTCTGGGCTTTTCTCTAAGCGTTGTATGGCAACAAAAAGAACTCAAGGCCTACATTGCACCTCACAGGGTTTGTCAGCCTCTTTGGAGGATCAAAGACCAAATCGAATCATCTCTCTCTCTCTCTCTCTCTCTCTCTCTCTCTCTCTCTCTCTCTCTCTCTCTCTCTCTCTCCTCTCTCTCTCTGTCTCTCCTCTCTCTCTCCTCTCTGCTGCTATGTTTGTGCAAAAGTGTGAGTCCGCCATCTTGTGTGTGTGTGTGTGTGTGTGTGTGTGTGTGTGTGTGTGTGTGTGTGTGCCCCGCACATCTCTCTCTCTCTCTCTCTCTCTCTCTCTATATATATATATATATATATATATATATATATATATATATTTCATGTATACCAGTCTATGGGCTATGAGCATACCAAGCAGCATGTCGTGGTGGGCATATTAAAGTGTATGTTCCCGGAACATCAGGAGCAGTTTTTCTATTGCCAGCTTCTGTAGATATAATGAGACAACAGTCATATCGAACTCCCTTCATATTTTGTCTTAAAATGTTTCTTATTATGACTGTTCATGATACCTTAACGTTTCCCGTTTAAAGGGCAAAAAAAATGGCCTTTCTTGTCATCTTAATGTGTATGTGCACCTAAGCATTATAATACAGACCACATATTCATTATGAAGGTGTGAATATGTACATACCCATACTTCTTCCACAGGAAAACTGACGAATCTTAATTTCTGCTATGTGTGGGTTTGTGCTCACCCATACTTATTGATGATTTTGCTTCTGTTGAAGCACTAGTGTACCCATGCCCACACCATTAATCCAGACTTAAACTTCAATTTTGTTTTGTGTCTGTTTGTTTTGGCTTGGTTTCTTTCTTTCTTTCTTGTCTTTTTGAAAATATAAGCTTCAATTTGCTTTGTTTGTATATTTTGTTTTATCTTTCTTTTCTTGTTGACAATAAAGCCATTTTTGGAAGGTAAAGAGTGCCTAGAAGACGAAGAAGTCATGGCACTTCCTGTTAGGAAGAACAGTAAACTGTGTAAGTTTCGATAACTTCAAGGGTTCCTGGGGTGTGTAGAGTATCTCTGGCATTGCAAAGATGTTAACTTTGTCGGCTTAGAATCAGTGCTGAACTTGTCATAGATGACAAAAGTCCACAGAAGCATCCTTGCAACCAGGGAATGACTTTGAAGACTGGTTGGCCACAGAAGAAGAAGAAGAAGAAGAAGAAGAAGAAGAAGAAGCTGGAAGGGAATAGACATGTGACGATATCAAGTGAACTCTTCAGGACCGTCCTTTCAGGAACAAGCCATGGAGAGAAGACACAGGACGGAAAGACAGGGAAAGAGGTGGGCAGGCAGCATTCCTGAGTGGACAGGGAAGAGCTTCGTGGCAATCCAGGCAGCACCTGCACACAACCGTCAGAAGGGGAGACAGGTGGTGCAGTGTCTATTAGTGCAGGGCTGCCGTAGCCCTTGTGGCCTCTGGAACCAGTGATCAGTGCGAACGGCAGATCTTTCAGTGTGGCTGGCATTGTGTGTTTGCTGTAAAACACAAACGAACAAACAACTCAAAGGTCAGTATGTAGCACGCGTGTATTGTTTATTCATTTTCTTGTCTCTCTGACTGTCTGTCAGTTGATCGGCTTACTAATCTAATCATGCCTTTATCCATCTTTCATTCACGCATGAGTCTTTCCTTCTCTCACACTGCTTATGCATCTGCTCGCCAACTATTTCGTCATTTCCGTCCACTCACCCATTTATATCTTCAGGCTTTTGCATTTCAGCTACTTTTTTCGTTCATTGATGCACCGAGGTTGTAACGCGCTCATTCTCTACCTACAAACCCGTTGATTCATCCATCCACCTGTGCATCTCGACACCCAATATCCCATCAACACCCCCCCCCCCCCACACACACACCCCCACACACACACACACACACACACACACACACACACACACACACACACACCCACACACGTGCGCACGCACGCACGCACGTGCGCACGCACGCACGCACATACGCACGCACATCGTTCTCGTTCTATATCCATCCACCAAACCAGTCATCTACCTACGTCTAATTATTTATTTGCTGTTCACAAATGCAGTCATCCATCCATTATCCATCTAACCAACCATTCATCTACACACCAATGCAGCCCCCATTCATCAATCATCCATCCATCCATCCATCCATTCACCCACCATCCATCCACCCACTGCCCACTTAAAACCACCCATCTATGCAACTGTCTATCCATCCCACTCACAACCCGTCTATTTATTCATCCATCCACGCATCCATCCATTCATCAATCCATTCAAGTCAAATTCTATCCATCCATTCACTCCGAGCCCCACACTTTTCTTTTACTCAGGACACAGGGCTCAAGGACTCAAAGGGCAATAGAGAGAGACTATGGCTGTCAAGAATGTATTTGCAGCATCTATAGCGAAAGAACAATCCACATGAGACAAATAACAATGAGTCAATTGGGTGACACAAGTACCTATACATTGGATTTACCAATAAACACACCGAACCACCAAAGGCCCAGAAATTTCTGAAAAGTGAAAATCTGTGCGGGAAAAAAACAAAACAGGGTGAAGCTTCGACTGCAAAATTATACGATACAACACTGTATCTACAGAATGCTGAGCTTTGCTCAGTCCTGAAGAACGATCGATCGGAATTCGTGTTAGTCTGATTTGAGTCACTGTGGCACTGCGCTTCATGAGCAGCCGCGCTAACCTTCCTCTGGAATAATGCAATTCATGGACACTCCTGTGAACCCCATCCAGAGGCCCGCCCTTGGCAGAGGCAGCCAGACGGCTGCTTTACATAACTGCCGTCAGACGCAAGGACAGGCTCGAAGCGGTTTGTCGTTTTGTAGCCGATTTAAAAATCGTCAAATTAATCATGCTGCGTTCTGTTGCAGTTGGGATCTCAAAGCAAATGTGTTCTTTGTCTGTCTGTTTGTCTGTCTGTCTGTCTGTCTGTCTGTCTCTCTGTCTCTCTCCTCCTCTCTCTCTCTCTCTCTCTCTCTCTCTCTCTCTCTCTCTCTCTCTCTCTCTCTCTCTCTGCCTGGTAATCTTCTCGCTAGCTTCTCTCTCTAATTCTCACTTCTCATTCTCTCTGTTTGTCTGTCTGTCTGTCTGTCTGTCTGTCTGTCTCTCTCTCTCTCTCTCTTCTCTCTCTCTCTCTCTCTCTCTCTCTCTCTCTCTCTCTCTGTAGTCTATAATTCTATAGCCCCAAATTATATTCGCATATTCAACATTTCGCTGCAAGAGGGACAGACATTGAAAAAGAACATCTAGACGGTTCTGCTGAAAGTATGAAAGTAGTAATTCTGGATTGATTCTTTCCATACTCTCGAGTTTGTTCTTGTTCATCTTCCAACTCACCAAAAGCTGTTTCACCTGCTGTTTATATCATGTGCTGCTCTGTAGTCACAGTAAACTGTATTAGAATTCATCACAAGGCTTCAAGGCACCACCTATTACCAAGTTGCTGAAAACACCAGTTGTTTCTTTTTCTTTTCTATCTTGTTCTTCTTCTTCTTCGTCTGTCGTCTCCTTCACTTCTTCTTCTCCAACACACCACACACACAAACACACACACCACACAACACACACACACACACACACACACACACACACACACACACACACACACCGCACGCAACGCACGCACGTACACACGAAACGGAACGCGAGTACACGTAACAACGCATGCATGCATGCACATCATATAGGATATTTTTGGGGAGAAAGATGTGGCGATAGTGGTGATAAGCTTGATAGGAGGAAGAGAGGAGAAGCAGGAGGAAGAGGAGGAGGGGTATGAAAATGAAGGATTACATGAATAAGACGCGCAAAACACTTTCAACATGATTTCCCATGGAAGTAAAGCACGAAGCAAGAAAAGGAAAATACAATTTTGCACGTGACGCGAGGCAGACACAGAGCACACAAAAAATCATAGAAACGTGGACCCATGTGGGACAGAGGCCTGAAGTAAGGGCTTTGTGGGTGTGTGTGGGGGGGGGGGGGGAGAGGGAAAGGAGTGGGTTGATCCGAAGAAGGGAAAGGCTCGGGGGCGGGTGTTGGAGGTTGTTGGGAGGAAAGAAAGCAGAACCGGAATCAGCATACATTTTCCCAACGGATGTTCAATGTCTATACGAAAGGCCAGTGGGCAAGGACTGGGTTTATGAGGCGTGAATGTCAAGAAGAGAAAGAACACAGGAAAGAAAAAAAAAAGAAAAACATGGAGAGACAGCCGCATGCAAATACGTATCAGTTTCACGCTCACGCATATGCTCATTCCCCCCCCCCCTTCCCCCCCCCCCCCCCCCCCCCACACACACACACACACCCCACACATACACATACAACTAAGCTAACAGCTTGTGCAGATGCAAACGCCCGTCTTATCTGTCCATCTACCCATAAGTACGAAGTAGATTTGGATGCATTTACACATTCCCCCAATTTGTCTAGCATATATCAGAATGTACATATGTACATGAATACATACATCCCTATATACAGATAGATGGAAAGACAAACACATATATCATGCAATAAATTGTATTCCTATATACATATCAACCCCCGCTTTAATACATAACTTACGAAGCCTGCAGATATCGAAATTGGAATATGTCTGTCCTGTCTGTCTGTCTGCCCGTCTCTATTTGTCTCTCTGGTCTCTGTCTCTCTCTGTCTCTGTCTCTCTCTGTCTGTCTGTCCGTCTGTCTGTCTGTCTGTCCGTCTGTCGCTCCTGTCTGTCTCTCTCTCTCTCTCTCTCTCTCTCTCTCTCTCGGCTCTCTCTCTCTCATCTGTGTGGTGTTTGTGTGTGTGTGTGTGTGTGTGTGTGTGTGTGTGTGTGTGTGTGTTGTGTGTACGCATGTCTATGCGCGCACATGTAATTGATAAACTCTCTCTCTCTCTCTCTCTCCTCTCTCTCTCTCTCTCTCCTCTGGGCCCCTCTCTCTCTCTCTCTCCTCTCTCTCTCCTTCTCTCTCTTCTCGGGCCGCTCTCTCTCTCTCTCTCTCTCTCCTCTCTCTCTCTCTCTCGCTCTCCCCCCCCCCCCCCCAGGTCATTTGCACTCTAATTCTCTGGTATGATCACTTCAGTGTATGATTAGCCGTTTATTTGTGTCACACTTACAGTGTTAATCTGTTTGCCAGACGTTGAACTCAATGACTGGCATACCCAAGATCGAAAGACCGGGTGCTAGATTCTTATGCACAATACGGAATGAGTCAATAACAATGAAAATTACCTTTGTATAGAACTATTCCCCTGACAGTCAGAGGCCATATATATTTTCAATTTTTGACGTAAAACGTTTGCAAGAAAGCAACGAACGAAATTGCGAATCTTAACAATGAAGCCACCGAATTTCTTTTCAATATCATAATACAAAACTCGGGACACAATCTTTGTATATTTTACACGATGCCAATTGAAATCGGCGTATTCAGCAGGATTTTAGCAGAATTATTCACAAGGTATTTCTGTGCTTATTTGTTGATTATACTAACACATCTGCTGTGCCTTTGAGTGCAAACGTTCTTCAGTCTTTTACATCCGTATACATATGTATACTCATGCAAACGTGTAGTTTATAGGATGGCCAAGAAAAGGGATGAGAGAGAGAGAGAGAGAGAGAGAGAGAGAGAGAGAGAGAGAGAGAGAGAGAGAGATAGAGCACGCACGCACGCACACACACACACACAAACACACACACACACCACACACAGCACTCACACACACGCGCAGCACACCACACACACACACACACCCACACACGCACGCACACCACATATACTAGACTGTTTAAGAGTAAAGAAACAGTGGCTCACGGCTGATGCTAATGTTTCACATAATAGATCGACGCACGCTTTACCAAAAATTTCAATAATTATGCTTGCTTTGTTGGTTATTCCCAGATTTATCACAGCAGTCCAGTAGGAATTTATTTTAAACTTTCAACAACCCCTCATAGATCGAAAGAAATTACTTAACTTTACCACACACACACACACACACATTAACACACACACACACTCACACAGTTATGCCACACCCATTACACAATCAGTCTGGAAAGACGTTAATTGAAGAACAACAACAACACGCACGCACACACAAACGCTCGAACGCACTTACACACACACCCACACACACCACACACCACACACACACACACACACACACACACAAGATCTTATTTCTTTCTTCCTGTATCGACTGTATTTCTTCTCCCCTGAGATAGGGGAGCTAATCCATGGGCTGATCCTGTCGAGCTGTAATGGGGCTGCGGACGATCTGCGACAGGCTTCGCCTTTGGTCTAAAGACAAGGAGTGCAATAAATTTCATTGTTTTCCTGTGAGCCGTACGGCCACTTCTCTGCAAGCAGTCAGGCGACGCTGATAGGAATTGATAGCGTACACGTCAGCCCTCCTCACCCCCCCCCCCCCCCCTCCCCGCGGCCGCACCTCCTAGTGCCAGAACCACACAAATATTTTTTTTCTTTCTAAAATCTAAACTCAAGGTAAATTCTTTTCCTTGAAGACAAATTGGCCACCTCTCAGAGCCACGCCAGCGACAGTCTAACATTTTAACGAATCAGATATTGAAACAAGTTATTTTAGATTTTGTTTTGTTTTGTTTTCTTCCCCTTACCATGCTGGTGAATGTGATCACACAGAAGTGGGTTTTGGTTGGGAGTTCAGTATGTGACAGTTCGGTAGATAATGACGATTCAGCGCTGTAAACATCATCGCAAGTCCCAACAGAAACGATGTATCAGTTTTGTGTCCGCTGGTTTGTTTGTCTGTTTGTTTTCATTGTTTCTGCTTTTCATCCCGTCAGTTGTCATCCTTTTCTTCGGTTGTCCTGTCTGTCTGTCTGTCTGTCTGTCTCTGTCTGTCTCTCTCTCTCTCCTCTCTCTCTCCTCCTCTCTCTCTCTCTCTTTCTCTCTCTCTCTCTCTCTCTCCTCTCTCTCTCTCCTCTCTCCACACCCTCTCCTCTCTCTCTCCCCCCCTCTCTCTCTCTGTCTACTCCCCTCTCTCTCTCTGTCTCTGTCTCTATACCCCTCATCTTTCCACCCCACCCTCCCTCTATCCCCCTCGTCCCTTCCCACCCCATCCTGAATAGGTCTGTCTGACATCCTGTGCTATATCTCTTTTTTCTTCTTTCTTTAAAAAAAAAAAAAAAAAAAAAAAAAAAAAAAAAAGAAAAAAAAAAAACCCTGGTTCACCCAAAAACGAGTAGATCACCAGCGGGCAATTTCCTTCTTTTTTTTTAATTTTTTTTTTCAAAGCCTTTTCTTTTCTTCTTTCTTTTTCTTTTTTTTCAAATAAACATGTTACGTCACCATCCCTTTCTTTTCCTGTGAGAAGGGGTAAGAGGAGGCAAGCGCGTATAAGGAGAGGTGGTGAAAGACGTGGGGGATAGATGGGTATACATAGCCGGTCACTGAAGAACTAATGTCGACTGTCGTCTTCTGACTGAGATATACTGGCAGAACTGCCTGACTGTGTTAGCAGAACATTATACCACCTTACTTTTTTTTACGCCATGTCGTATGTACCATTTCGGGCTCTGCCTATACTGACCGTTACTGTTTCTGCACACACCGTTTCAACCATGTTGTTGATGCCGTTGTCTATGACGGGTGGTAGAGAGAGAGAGAGAGAGAGAGAGAGAGAGAGAGAGAGAGAGAGAGACAGAGAGAGACAGAGAGAGACAGAGAGAGACAGAGACAGAGAGAGACAGGGAGACAGAGAGAGAGAGTCAGTTTGTATTTGTTTTTTTATCAGGCTCTTTTTAAGGTCTTCCTTTCTCTTTTAACCATACTTTGATCGCTGTGAACAAAGCAAATTAATTCCTTGAATACGATGCGCATTTTGTGGAACATTTTCCCTTGATGATCAATATAACCCTTTGAATTATAGGTAATTTGATCTAATTATGCTTTGTAAAGTACAAATGATCAATATAACCATTAGAATTAATAGCTAATTTGATCTAATTATGCTGTGTAAAGTACAAAGATTTACTTCCCTTTAAATTATCCCCACACCCACCATCGCCATTTTGCTTCCCTCATCCCTTCCCATCTCAATCTCCCTCCCACCCCCCCCCCCCTCACCTCTCCTCCCTCCCCCCCCCCCCCCCCCCCCCCCCCCCCCCCCCCCCCCCAACTTACCCCCCTCCGGTTACGGCAGAGTGCAGTACCTTTTTTCCCCCCCCCCCCCCCCCCAGCAGAGGTCTTTTTTTGTCACAATGTTTGACTAATGTCAACATAACTCAAAAAAAAAAAAAAAAAAAAAATGTCATAATCGACACCGCCCGCCTTGGTTTAAGGCTGTGTCGGGCCAGTTGACATAGGCTAGAACATCAAGGCCACATCAAAATGTTGTGTTATGCTCTGCATGATATGCGGGGATTGTCTTTCAGTTGTGACAGCTCCTAGCATAACATTATCAGTCTCCAAAATCCCCCGAAAGTCGGAGTGTGGCTGCTCATGTGGCGGGGTAATCAAAAACGGTCACACCACGTAATGTTCACATTCCCAGCTGATGCATTGTATACCTTAGGGTTCAAGTACTTCGGCTGTTTGGATGATCCATGGAATCTTGTATCCAGGGTAACGACATCAACAACAACACAATATCGACACTGCCAACATTATGATCACGGACATCGTTTTTTTTTTTGGGTTTAATTTTTTTTTTTTTTTATCCTTTTTCTTTTTTTCTGATTTCCACTTCAGAGTTATTAGACGGCTTCAAATTCAGGAACCATAAGTGAGTTTTCATCATCAATCTGCCATCCTTGATGATGATAATCACGAAAAAGCTTTGCCTGTCATCGTGACTCTTGCCTTTTCATCTCCCTCGTTGGTCTGTTCAGTGCTGTGATGTCCTTGTATGACGGCCAAACACTCAAGGCCT
>JADBJO010006172.1:25000-27500 GCA_016801955.1 Conus betulinus
AACGGCTATAACGGTCAACTAAAACATCGGGCATTATCCCTGACCCATAATGAACATACCTGCAAAATTTTCACAAAGATCGGCCAAGTACTTTCTCAGATGTTCCATAAAGAAGAAAAAACCCGTTACAGGCCGTTACAGCTGTTAGTACCAGCTATAACGGGGTAAACTAAAACATCGGCCATCATCCGTGACCCACAATAAATATACCTGCTAATTTTCAACAAAAAAAAAAAAAAAAAAAAAAAAAATCGGCCAAGCACTTTCTGAGATATTCCGTAAAGACGAAAAACCGTTACAGGCCGTTACAGCCGTTAGTAACGGCTATAACGGTAAAGTAAACATCGGGCATTATCCGTGACCCATAATGAACATACCTACAAATTTTCAGAAAGATCGGTCCAGTAGTTTTGTCTGGAGCGAGTGGAAGTGGAACACACACACACACACACCACACACACACACACACACACACACACACACACACACAAAGCATTTCTTCATTCCCATTCTAAAGTACTCCCTGTTCTTAAAGAACTGGGAGTACAAAAACAAAAAACAAAAAACATGAAACAAAAATTCACGACTGCATCAGAAAATTTAACTTAACATGGACCAGATATTGCGGAAATTCAAGTGTACATATCGTGGTGATTTCACAGTTCAGTATATTGCTTTTGACTGTTTCTTGACGAATCGTGGTGATTTTACAGTTCAGTATATTGCTTTTGACTGTTTCTTGACGAGGTCCTTATTAAAAGAGAAAAAAAAAAAATAAAGGGGGGGGGGGGGGGGGGGGGGGGGGGGGAGGTACCACCTACAGACGCCAAGAATGTTGTTTGTATTTGACTTTTTTTTTCTGGATTCGTTATCAATAGACTAATTTTCTTGTAAATTACTGACTAACCTTTTGCCAAATCCATTAAATGATATTCTTTAATTACACCAGAGACTACCTGAGATCATCTTTGACCTGTCCCATGATCTATCATTGTGTTCGTGCACACTATCCAGCTGTCCCCTTCTGTCCAATCTGCCTGCCTTTTTCTTAAGGCTTTTTTTCCCGGCTTTTTTGTATGATAATATTGCGATACATGTGATGGGACATCGCACACAAATCTGCCCTTCCGTTCATCTAACGCAACACTATGTTACATACTTGAATGAAACAATGTATCAATGACCATGCGCCCTGTCCTAAGACCGGTGAGCAACAGAACGACGAAAATACAGATCAAAGACCAAAGCCCAGAGGACAGGTTTCGTCTTTGGTCAGATCAACTCCAATACTACCGACACACACGTCAGGACCAATTGCTTAGAGCACCTGTTTTTCCTCGATATCATTCCACGCTGTGGCCATTTTGATTATCATCTAGATCTAGATCCAAATCTAAATCTTGCATGAAGCACTCAGAAGACGACTAATGAATTTTCATGATAGATCTATTCCGTTAAACAGATATCAGAAGATAACACCTGTCTTTCCATTGCAATCAGAGTTGCCTTTTCTCAATGTAGTGGTAAAGATCATAATGCACATTACACATGCATTATTTGCCCGTGAAACTTTTTTTTTTTCGATACTGGACCATGTCTCGCCCATGGAGAGGGTTGTTTTTTTGTGTCTCTGTGCTTGAATTATTTAGGGGACTGCAGGAGGAAAATTGCCTGGGGTTACCCACCAGTGGCACTGACCCACAAAAAAAATGTGGGTCATTCCCGCTGAATGCGAGCTCTCATACAGATCACCTCCCTTGTAGTTTCCCATACATTTGAAAGTCCAGATGCCAAACGACAGACAAGTCACCATCAACTCAGCCCTCAAGACGCTGAGTGGAACAGGGAGATGTGGCATCACAAACTAATCAAAACAGGCCTCACAAAACCAAAAGGATGGAGGGAAACGAACCCACGAAACCTCATGCTTCTGAACGACAAGACAGAACTTGGAGAGGAACAGAACAAGTGGTCACTCGGTCGGTGATTCGGTCCGTCTGTACGTAACTCATTATACACTTGTCTGCACATAATTATTCGCACTATAACTGCTGCAAAAGATTCCTATAAACATGGAACAGATCAGGAATGATTTTTTTTTTTTTTTTTTTTTTTATTATAATTTATGATCGATTCATATCAAGTGGTTTGTCAGACAAAATATACATATCTAAATGTACCTCTAACGTCAGCCTTTTTAGAGAAAAAACGGTGAAACATTACAAAACATCGCATCACTTATAGAACAAAATGCTCACACAGGTAAAAAGATATGTTGTAGAAGCTGTTGCAGATTTAAAAAAAAAAAAAAAAAAAAAGTATTTTTGGTGTATGTCCGGTTAAAAAGTCAAACAGCAATGAAGAAACATTCTCCGAAGTTATCTTTATTCATAATTCTAGGTTTTACTCAACAGAACATTTTCTGTTTTTTTAATTTCAAGAACCAGGCTGCCAAAAATGGATTCTTGGGAAATGGCTTATCAGTGACAATTGAAACTTT
>JADBJO010006172.1:45000-60000 GCA_016801955.1 Conus betulinus
TCAGTGCTTTCTGACATGCAGTTTTGAAGTGTGTGTGTGTGTGTGTGTGTGTGTGTGTGTGTGTGTGTGTGTGTGCGTGCGTGCGTGCGTGCGTGTGTGTGTGTGGGTGTGTGTGTGTGTGTGTGTGTGTGTGTGTGCATATGTGTGTGTGTGTGTGTGTGTGTGTGTGTGTGTGTGTGTGTGTGTGTGTGTGTGTGTGTGTGTTTCCCACCACACACCCCGCCTTTGCTTCTTTTTCTCTCTTTTTTTTTTTTTCCTTGTTCGTTTGTTTTCCCTTCTTCCCCTTTTTTCTTTTTTTTAGGCGGTCTCTTCTTCTTCTTCTTCTTCTTCTTCTTCTTCTTCTTCTTCTTCTCTTTTTTCCTTTCTTTCATGACTCACGCTCACCATGCACAATCTGTGTGTACATTACCGATGGACAATTGTGTTGATAGTTTTAGTGTGAAGGAGAATGATACAAAATGTCTGGGTTTGTTTATGCACTGATATGTGGTGTATTGACACTTTCATTCTGCTGTGATAACGTCATTCTAACAAATGGATACAATTAAATCAACATAAGGGAAATAAAGTATTCATAGAAGTGTGTGTGTGTGTGTGTGTGTGTGTGTGTGTGTGTGTGTGTGTGTGTGTGTGTGTGTGTGCGTGCGTGTGTGTGAACGTACGTGAGTGTGTACACTTGTGGGTGTGGGTGTACCTTTTCCTTTTTTTTAAATTCTAAGTTATTTATATGTGAATCATGTCATTTATGATAGCATCATTATCTTAGAGACACTGGCCATTGTAATTATTTAGCATATTTCAATAAAATTGTAAGAACGGTATATACTTTTTTTCAGTTGCAAGTGTTGTTCAAATATGACTTGTAAAGCAGGCAACGCTTTTGTTTTTCGAGCTATACTAATGCACATTTTAGCTATTAAAAGAATATGATTAACTGCTGCTCTTTTAATCTTATTGAATTTGTTTGCACACCAACCAAACATTACATCAGCCAATGAAAGTTTTTTAGCGTTTTTCCAACCATAGTTGATATGAAAACTTCTATTTCTTCCCATAGCCTAAACATGGGTGGGCAATAATAAAAGAAATGTTCCATAAAGTCAATGTCATTGACACAGTTATCACATCTATTGGTTTCTGTTAATTTCATTTTCTGAAGAAGAATATTTGTGGGATAGATGTGATTTATCTTCCACTGAAGCTCGTATAGTCTGGTTTCCTTTGTGGATTCTCTTGGAATCAACCATACGTTTTTCTCTAATTAAACACCAAGCTTTTTCTGCACCAGAAGTCATTAGCATGAGGTAAGGTTTCCATGGTGTTATTTCTTTCCAATATTTTATGTATCTCTTTGGGTTTTTACATTAAACAAACTTGCTTCACAAGAAAACTGGTTCCTGAGTATCTAGAGAGATCCTGTTTGTTCGTATCCATTCCAGCCATACTGCTGGGATGGCGTTGCACACGGCGTTATACTCAAATAATGTGTCTGCACTTTTATATCCTAGTAGTGTTTCCACCTCTTCTAAAAGCAGCAGTCTACGTTCGTTGAAATGAATAAGATTTCTCACATGTTGTATTCCCTTTTCTTTCCACTTGTGGAAGAACAATACCTTTCCTTTATATTTAATTAAATCATTATAGAATAATAACTGATCACACACATTGGATGGTTTTATTTCTTCGATTTTTTTTCTCTCTTAATATCTAAATATGTAACAATCACCGCCTTCCAGAATTCATTTTCCAAATGGTCTATACAATGTACATGCTTTGGTCTACAGTTAATCATGAATATACTGTCATTCTTTAGTATTTTATTCAAGTGCCATTTTGATATGATACTCCAGTTCTGTTCTGCTGAGGAGAATAGATTTCCAGCCCATTGCAAATAGAAACACTTTTGGGGACCAATGATGTTAACCATATTCAAACCACCCTTCCATATTCTGATTCCACCACTTTTCTTTTCATTTTTTCGAAAGCCTTACGATTGCTATATTTTCGTTGCCAAACGAATTTGTACAACATCGTATTAATTTCCTTTAAAACATTTTCTGGAATACCAATTGATTGGATATAACATATATCAGTTGACTGATTAAAAATGTTTTGATTACCAGAACTTTACCATGAATACTAATATCTCTTTTACTCCAGTCCCGTATCATTCTTTGAATGTTTACAACTTTCTGCTTCCAATTTTCTTCAATATGCTTAGCCATCTTATCTTTTTGGAAATACACCCCTAAGATTTTAATTCTATCAACCATTGAAAAAGGAATATTGTGTTCGTCTAGCTGTCTGCCCATTCTTAATATTTTAGTTTTATTGATGTTCAGTTTCAGACCAGAGAAGTTTTCAAACGTTTTCAAGATACCGTAGGACCTAATCAGAGATCTACTCCATTTTAAGAAATAACGTGGTACCATCGGCCATTTGTTTTATTTTGATACATTTATTTTTTGATCGGTTTATGACTGGCGCTTCGATGCCAGATATTTCACTGTCCTGATTTTTATTGCTAATAGTTCTAGGGCCAAGACGAATGCCAAAGGAGAGAAAGGACAGCCTTGTCTAATACCGCAGTTTACATCAAACGGCTCAGACAACCATCCACCATAATTAATACAACTTTGGGGGTATTAACACACTTATCCATCTTTGAAAATCAACACCAAAACCAAACATGTCAAACGAGTGTTAAAGAAATGTTTTAGAAATGGAATCAAAAGCTTTGTAGTAGTCTAATGCTAGTAAGTAACCTGTTTTTCCCTGTTTTATTTAGATAATTTATTACATCATCTATAGTCCTCATAACAGTTGTAATATTTCTACCTTTAATGTATCCAACTTGGTCTTCATCATTTAATCCACAAATAACTTTTCCTAATCTTTCTGCCATAACTTTAGCCAAAACTTTATAGTCTGAGTTTGTTTAAAGTAATAGCTCTCCAATTATAAAGTTTGTCTCTGCCTAATTCCTTACTTTTGTGAATGAGAGTTATGATGCCTTGCCTTTGTGTGAATGAGAGTTCTCCTTTCTGGAATGATTCATTGGACGAGCTGAATCATGCAGCCTATTTTGTTCCAAAAAAATTTCAAGAATTCTGGCGTTAATCCATCGCTGCCTGGACGTGAACCATTTTTTCATTTTCTTTAGCGCTTCAGTAGTTTCTGCTAAGGTGATAATGTCTTCACAAGCATCTACATCATCTTCGTCTAATATTCTAAATTTTTCATCTTTCATAAACGAGTCGGCAGCATCTTTAACATCAGCGATGTTTGTCTTTTGATTGTACAGATGTTTGTAAAACACTACTTGTTCCTGTAATATGTCTCTTTGATCAGTTATAATTTCTCCTGTCTCCTTACACGATCTAGTAATGATATTTTTCTTACCACGTGCTTCCTCTAAATTGCAGAAATATTTACTGTTTCTTTTCTCCTTCTTCAATCCATTTGATTCTAGCTCTGATCTGAGCTCCCCTAGTTTCCACAATTTGTAGAATTTCTATTTTCTGCTTTGCTAAAAGGTAATTTGAGTGTAACTCTCAATTTTGAGGATCAGTCACTAGCCTTTCCTCAATGTTCCTTATCTGCATTTGTAGTGTTAGGAACTCGTTCCGTTTTTGACAAGATAATGATTTGCGAAATTCAGTGCAACATTTTCTAATTTCCACTTTGCATAGCTCCCATTTTTCAATACAACTTACCTCTTCATTTTCCTTGACAAAGTCATCTAAGAGTCTATTCAATGTTTCAACAAAGGATATGTTTTTTAAATAATTGTTGTTAAAACGCCAGTATCCCGGACCGCGAACAAAATGTTATCATCGTTTAATTCTAACACTACATCTTTTTGATCCGAGCCTGGGACAGTTACGTGGTCTGACGACGAACAAAAATGAAGAATGTCTTCAGAAGAAAAAAAACGTAATCTAGTCGACGTGCAATAAACGGATTTGATCTATACTCCAAGTAAACGATTTTTCAGTGGGATGATGCAGTCTCCAAATATTAGTTAAAACTAACACGTTCATTGTTTTATTTAAAGCTTCAGTTTCTTACTTGTCATGGGGTTTACTGGATATCATATCTAGGTCGGTGATAAGTGAACAGTTGAAATCACCTAAAAGTATCAAGTCTCCGTTCAAATTATTCAAAGTTTCAGTCAGATATTGAAAATGACAAACCTTTTCGTTGGTGTTGTTTGGAGCGTAAGCGTTGGCAATAGTTAACTGGTACGTTTCGTTGCGCACAGACACAACCAAAATTCTTTGTTCTGAAAGTACTAAGTCAACTTGTCCAGAAAAAATGCTTTGAAACTAAGATAACCTCGCCTCTACTTCTACTTGTACCTTCATTGGCGAAGATTTTACCACCCCACTCCTGTTCCCAAGTTCTTATATCAGATATAGTAACATGCGATTCTCTAAACATACTATATCAAAACGATTTTTCTTTAGAAAAAAAAAAAACAACAACAATGATTTCCTTTTCAAACTGGTTTTTTTTTTTAGACCCCTAGCGTTGAAAGAAATTATACGCATTTTTTTTTTCACTATAAGGAATATTTCATCTTGAAATCAATGAACCAAGATTCATAAAAAAAAAAAAAAAAAAGGGGGGGGGGGGGGGGGGGGGGGGGGGGCTTAAGAAGAGTAGGGGGAGGGGACATTTGAGAATTTTCTTTTCTTTCTCTTTCCCTTCCTCTTTTCACTTCCTCCTTTCTTTCTCTCTCTCGCTTTTTTTTTCTTTCTTTTTTCAAAAAAAAAAAAAAAAAAAAAAAAGGACAGAACAGGGAGGGGAAACATTCAAAAATCCTTCTGTGAATAATAAAAACAATAGCGAGCCATGAAAACAATTTAGTGGGCCTTACAATTTCCACGTTACCATAAGCCAGAAGTAATGCAGTCGTTGCCGGCAGGGCTGTCCTATCGCCACTGCTCACTCGTGCAGCGCACGGGCGAGGGGTCGTCTGGTCCCGTGGACGTTGTGGCCGGGCTGTCCGGTCATCCGCTGTCACAACGGCGCTGTTCGCCTGCCCTCTGCCTCGGACTGTCTCGCTCTTTGGATCTGTTCCGCTTGCGGGTAGCTGATCTGTCCCGGGGGGAGCGGTCCAGGGAGGAGAGGAGGGTAGACTGCCGAGACAGGGGTCTGCTCCTGTCACTTCTGCCGACAGATTTACTGCTATTACATTCTGTTCCCTGTTTTGTTTGTTTTGTTTTAATAGCAGCAAGGGATTTTTTCGTTTGTGCTAGACTGCACACTGGGTTTCTCGCATTTTTCTGTTTGCCTGTCTGTCTTTTGTGTGTCAGAGAGTTGGACAAACTGCATCCCCTCTTTGTGCCCTGGTTGCTTACATTGTCTGCATACAATCTCGTCCCGTGCATTGAGAGACATTGTGGTTTGGCTGCAAACAACGTGAACAGGAGACTGGTTTGTACACTAATTTCTGTTCATCTTTATGAATTTTTTGAATCGAGAGAGGAGTTGAAGGCACAGTGATGTAGACAAATCTACGCCCTGTAAGAAAACGCGTTAATTTGTTATCTGCGTCTCTCGCTCTCTCCAGTTTAATCGAGGATCTTAGTTCACAGCCGAGTTGTTTTAATGAATGTTCAATCTCAGTTTCTGCCACAGATATAGGTATATTGTCAATCCATACCTTAGTCGTCGGCTTCTCTTCACCCGTGTCGCTGCGAAGGATGAAGGGATTGGTATTGGAGACCTGCAATACTGTCGCTCTCAGTCGGATACCCTTCACAAGGATTTCCGACCGTGCCTCCTTGGTAGCAGGGTAGAGTCGCCACAGGCCACGGATGGACTGCGCTCCAAGTGTGGTGTCCCGGGCCAGCAGATCTCTCGGCCGCTAAACACATTTCCAACACAGTCGGCCGGTTTTCCTCATGATCCGGAATATCCTTCATCTTAAGGAAAACGGGACTGGTTGTTGAAAACATTGCCATTATGAAACCTTGATACAGTGGTCCAAGGGGAAAGCCACGCGCTGTAAAGCGTAACTCCGACCGTAAATTCGGCACGTGCAGAGAGCGAACGATCCGCGTCCTCTCGATTCGAACGTCGCTCACCTTTTTTAATTTTGTTTTGTTTTGTTTTTTCCACCACCACCCCCACCTTTGCTTCTTTTTTTTTTTCTTTTTCTTTTCGTTTTTCTTGTTCGTGTTTTTCTTTTTTTCTCTTTTTTTTCATTTTTAGGCGGTCTTTTTTCTTCTCTTCTTCTTCTTCTTCTTCTTTTCCTTTTCCTTTCTTTCTTGACTCACGCTCAGCATGCAAAATCTGTGTGTACATTACGATGGACAGTTGTTTGATCGTTTTAGTGTGTAGGAGAATGATACAAAATGTCTGGGTTTGTTTATGTACTGATGATGTGTGGTGTACTGACACTTTCATTCTGCTCTGATGACTTCATTCAAACAAATGGATACAATTTAATCAACACAAGGGAAATAAAGCATTCATAGAATTAAGAGCAAAAAAGGGTGTGTGTGCGCGCATTCGCTAGGGTTCATGTGTGTGTGTGTGTGTTAGTGTGTGTGTGTGTGTTAGTGTGTGTGTGTGTGTTAGTGTGTGTGTGTGTGTGTGTGTGTGTGTGTGTGTGTGTGTGTGTGTGTGTGGTGTGTGAGTGTCTGTATGTGCGTGTGTGTATGTGTGTGTGTGTGTGTGTGTGTGTGTGTGTGTGTGTGTGTGTGTGTGAGTGTGAGAGAGAGAGAGATAGTGTGTGGTGTGTGTGTGTGTGTGTGTGTGTGTGTGTGTGTGTGTGTGTGTGTGTGTGTGTGTGGTATGTGTGTGTGTGTGTGAGTGTGCGTGTGTGTTTGTGTGTGTGTGTGTGTGTGTGTGTGTGTGTGTGTGTGTGTGTGTGTGTGTGTGTGTGTGTGTGAACTTACATGAGTATGAATACTTGTGGGTGTGGGTGTACCTTTTCCACCCCCCCCCCCCCTCCCTAATTTTCTAAGTTATCATATGTGAATCATGTCATTTGTGATAAAATCATTATCTTAGAGACACTGGCCATTGTAATTATTTAACATATTTCAATAAGATTGTAAGAACGGTATATACTTTTTTCTCAGTTGCAAGTGATGTTCAAATATGACTTGTAAAGCAGGCAACGCTTTTTTGTTTTTCGAGCTATACTAATGCACATTTTAGCTATTAAAAGAATATGATTAACTGCTGCTCTCTTTCAATCTACTGAATTTTTTATTTTGCACACCAAACATTACATCAGCCAATGACAGTTTTAGCGTTTTTCCAACCATAGTTGATATGAAAACTTCTATTCTTCCCATAGCCTAAACATGGGTGGGCAATAATAAAAGAAATGTGTTCCATAAAGTCAATGTCATTGACACAGTTATCACATCTATTGGTTTCTGTTAATTTCATTTTCTGAAGAAGAATATTTGTGGGATAGATGTTGTGATTTATGTTCCACTGAAGCTCATATAGTCTGGTTTCCTTTGTGGATTCTCTTGGAATCAACCATACGTTTTTCTCTAAATTGAACACCAAGCTTTCTGCACCAGAAGTCATTAGCATGAGGTAAGATTTCCGTGGTATTATTTCTTTCCAATATTTTATGTATCTCTTGGGTTTACATTTAAACAAACTTGCTTCACAAGAAATTGGCTCCTGAGTATCTAGAGAGATCCTGTTTGTTCGTATCCATTCCAGCCATACTGCTGGGATGGCGTTGCACACGGCGTTTATTCAAATAATGTGTCTGCACTTTTATATCTAGTAGTGTTTCCACCTCTTCTAAACGCAGCAGTCTACGTTCGTTGAAATGAATAAGATTTCTCATATGTTGTATTCCCTTTTCTTTCCACTTGTGGAAGAACAATACCCTTCCTTTATACTTGATTAAATCATTATAGAATAATAACTGATCACACACATTGGATGGTTTTATTTCTTCGATTTTTTTTCTCTCTCTTAATATCTAAATATGTAATAATCACCGCCTTCCAGAATTCATTTTCCAAATGGTCTATACAATGTACATGCTTTGGTCTACAGTTAATCATGAATATACTATCATTCTTTAGTATTTTATTCAAGTGCCATTTGGTATGATACTCCAGTTCTGTTCTGCTGAGGAGAATAGATTTCCAGCCCATTGCAAATAGAAACACTTCTGGAGATCAATAATGTTAACCATATTCAAACCACCCTTTCCATATTCTGATTCCATCACTTTTCTTTTCACTTTTTCGAAAGCCTTACGATTGCTATATTTTCGTTGCCAAACGAATTTGTACAACATCGTATTAAATTCCTTTTAAAACATTTTCTGGAATACCAATTGATTGCATAACATATATCAGTTGACTGATTAAAATGTTTTGGTACCAGAACTTTACCATGAATACTAATATCTCTTTTACTCCAGTCCCGTATCATTCTTTGAATGTTTACAACTTTCTGCTTCCAATTTTCTTCAATATGCTTAACCATCTTATCTTTTTGGAAATACACCCCTAAGATTTTAATTCTATCAACCATTGAAAAAGGAATATTGTGTTCGTCTAGCTGTCTGCCCATTCTCAATATTTTAGTTTTATTGATGTTCAGTTTCAGACCGGAGAAGTTTTCAAACGTTTTCAAGATACCGTAGGACCTAATCAGATCTTCTCCATTTTTAAGAAATAATGTGGTATCATCGGCCATTTGTTTTATTTTGATACATTTATTTTTTGATCGGTTTATGACTGGCACTTCGATGCCAGATATTTCACTGTTCCTGATTTTTATTGCTAATAGTTCTAAGGCCAAGACGAATGCCAAAGGAGAGAAAGGACAGCCTTGTCTAATACCGCAATTTACGTCAAACGGCTCAGACAACCATCCACCATAATTAATGCAACTTTGGGTATTGTTAGTCAACACACGTATCCATCTTTGAAAATCAACACCAAGGCCAGACATGTCAAACGAGTATAAAAGAAATGTTTTAGAAATGGAATCAAAAGCTTGTAGTAGTCTAATGCTAGTAGGTAACCTGTTTTCCCTGTTTTATTTAGATAATTTATTACATTATCTATAGTCCTTATAACAGTTGTAATATTTCTACCTTTAATGTATCCCACTTGGTCTTCATCAATTAATCCACAACTAACTTTTCCTAATCTTTCTGCCATAACTTTCGCCCAAAAAACTTTGTGGTCTGAGTTTGTTAAAGTGATAGGTCTCCAATTATTAAGTTTGTCTCTGTCTAATTCCTTACCTTTATGAATGAGAGTTATGATGCCTTGCTTTGTGTGAATGAGAGTTCTCCTTTTTGAAATGACTCATTGAATGAGCTAGTAATCATGCAGCCTATTTTGTTCCAAAAAAGATTTCAAGAATTCTGGTGTTAATCCATCGCTGCCTGGAGCTGCACCATTTTTCATTTTCTTTAGCGCTTCATTAGTTTCTGCTAAGGTGATGATGCCTTCACAAGCATCTGCATCATCTTTGCCTAATTTTCTAAAATTTTCATCTTTCATAAACGAGACGGCAGCATCTTTAACATTAGCGATGTTTGTCTTTTGATTGTACAGATGTTTGTAAAAATGCTACTTGTTCCTGTAATATGTCTCTTTGATCAGTTATAATTTCTCCTGTCTCCTTACACAATCTAGTAATATTTTTCTTACTACGTGCTTTCTCTAAATTGCAGAAATATTTACTGTTCTTTTCTCCTTCTTCAATCCATTTGATCTAGCTCTGATCTGAGCTCCCCTAGTTTCCACAATTTGTAGAATTTCTATTTTCTGCTTTGCTCTAAGGTAATTTGAGTGTAACTCTTTATTTTGAGGATCAGTCACTAACTTTTCCTCAATGTTCTTTATCTGCATTTGTAGTGTTAAGAACTCGTTCCGTTTTTGACACAAGATAATGATTTGCCGAATTCAGTGCAAAAATTTCTAATTTCCACTTTGCATAACTCCCATTTTTCAATACAACTTACCTCTTCATTTTCCTTGACAAAGTCATCTAAGAGTCTGTTCAATGTTTCAACAAAGGATTTGTTTTTTAAGTAACTGTTGTTAAAACGCCAGTATCCCGGACTGCGAACAAAACTGTTATCATTGTTTAATTCTAACACTACACCTTTATGATCCGAGCCTGGGACAGTTACGTGGTCTGACGACGAACAAAAATGAAGAATGTCTTCAGAAGAAGAAAAAGCGTAATCTAGTCGACGTGCAATAAACGGATTTGATCTACTCCAAGTAAACGATTTTTCAGTTGGATGATGCAGTCTCCAAATATCAGTTAAAACTAACGCGTTCATTGTTTTGTTTTAAAGCTTCAGTTTCTAACTTGTCATTGGGTTTACCCGGATATTATATCTAGGTCGGTGATAAGTGAACAGTTGAAATCACCTAAAAGTATCAAGTCTCCGTTCAAATTATTCAAAATTTCAGTCAGATATTGAAAATGACAAACCTTTTCGTTACTGTTGTTTGGAGCGTAAGCGTTGGCAATAGTTAACTGGTACGTGTCGCTGCGCACAGACACAACCAAAATTCTTTGTTCTGAAAGTACTAAGTCAACTTGTCCAGAAAAATGCTTTGAAACTAAGATAACCTCGCCTCTACTTCTATTTGTACCTTCATTGGCGAAGATTTTACCACCCCACTCCTTTCCCAAGTTCTCATATCAGACATAGTGACATGCGATTCCTGTAAACATACTATATCAAAACGATTTTTCTTTAGGAACGCAAACAATGATTTCCTTTTCAAACTGTTTTTTAGACCCCTAGCGTTCAAAGAAATTATACGCAATTTTTCCATTATAAGGAATATTTCAGCTTGAAATCAATGAACCAAGATTCATGATGAAAAAAAAAAAAATAAATTAAAAAAAAATGGGGGGGGGGGGAGGGGCTTAAGAAGGAAAGGGGGAGGGGGCATTTGAGAATTTTCTTTTCTTTCTTTTTCCCCTTCCTCTCTTCACTTCCTCCTTTTCTTTTCTCTCTCTCTCGCTTTTTTTCCCCTCTTTCTTTACAGAACAGGGAGGGGAACATTCAAAAATTCTTTCTGTAATAACAAAACCGTAGCGAGCCATGAAAACAATTTAGTAGGCCTAACAATTTCCACGTTACCATAAGCCAGAGGTAATGCAGTCGTTGCCGGCAGAAGATTTGTCTTCTTTTACAGCTGGAATGGTGGACTTGTCCAGACGAATCTCAGGATCAGCAAAAAAAACTGACGAAAATTTGTGGAAATGGATTGGCTGAGTTTGGGTACTTGAAAAGGTAAAACCCGTTTTCCTTGGCCCACTGTTGAATCTTATAACACAAAGCTGGAGTCGACTGGAGAGCTGAACGCTGGGGTAAGTGATTTCCAACTGCGAACCCTGATTTACCGATTTGAAAATGTCATTAACTTTGATGTTGAAGAGGCAGGTGAAAAGAATGCTCCCTTGAGGTACACCCAACTCCTGTCATGGATGTCAGACAGTGTGGTGCCAATGCGCACCTGGAACTGCCAATCAGTCAGAAAATTTTGAATAAAAACAGAGGCAGTTGGCCACGAGGAGAGAGTAGAGAGAGAGAGAGAGAGAGAGAGAAGAGAGAGAGAGAGAGGAGAGAGAGAGGAGAGAGAGGAGAGGAGAGAGAGAGGAGAGAGAGAGAGAGAGAGAGAGAGAGATGTAAGAATAGCCAGGGAATAAAATCAAGAACACACACACACACACACACGCACACGCACACACACTGCGCTGTGTGAAAGAAATAACCGGGATCCACTGGGGGTTTGAACGAAGATAGTGTCGAACTCTGGAAGAGCTATAGATCAGAGACGGGATTTGTTTTGCAAGCAACAATGTAGTCTGGCCGAGTTAACAGCCGTTGATACATTTACTGACCTTCTGTCCAACTTGTTATGGGTTCTTTACCTTCGGTTTGCCAAGAATGCGTGCAACACACACACACACACACACACACACACACACCACACACACACACACACACACACACACACACACAGAGAGAGAGAGAGAGAGAGAGAGAGAGAGAGAGAGAGAGAGAGAGAGAGAGAGGGAGAGAGAGAGAGAGAGAGATTTAAGAGTAACCAAGAAATAAAAAGCAAAACTGAAGGAACCACACACACACACACACACACACACACACACACACACCGGTCAGAAGATACCAAATTATGAGGAAAAAAAAAATTAATAAGGTTGATCCATCATAAGAAACGATCTCGTGTTTGGAGCTCTAAAAAGGGCAATTGATTATGTTGTCTGGTTCAAAAGGATTATAAAGGGAAAGAAACTGTATGCTAGACTGGTTTATTTATGCTGTTCTCCCTTTACTCCATCACAATGGCTTTCACCTCTCACTTAGGGCATGCACTGCTCACAAAATGGCGCGTATCGACTGGAAGGTAGAATTAGAAGAGTGGGGGGATGGGAGGGTAAAGGAGTAAGAGCAAGGGGGGGTGGGGTGAGAGAGGGGGTGAGCAGATGACTCATTACAGTTATGCACATCAAAATCCGGTGCTGATGTAATGGAACCTTAGGTAATGTAGGGCGAAACAAATGACGAGAATCATAAAGGAAAAAGAAAATAAAGAGATGACAGTGAGGAACAAATCATAGAAAAAAGAAATTAAAAAAAAAAAAAAGCCTCATGGTGGGAGAGGAAGCAGACAAGGTACATGAACTACACTGGACGAAAGAACAGAACAAAAAAAAAAAGTAAGTTAAAATAAGTAAAATAAACATCAGCCTCTTTCAAACCTATTGTCTTAACTAGCACCAGCCCACACACCATCTGTCCCCTGGCACAACTGCCACATAACTTAGCTGGGAGAAGGAGGTGGAGGAGGGGTTGAGCCATCATGAAACTTCTGGATTTTTTTATATAGATTTCCTGGCGATCCTGCCTGGCATTAACATGGGTTTGCAGTTGAAAACTATCTGGCCTGGTTAATAAAAATATGCATAACCAAATAAATAAAGATAGAAAGAAAAGTTACAAAGGAAATAGCATAAGATTTGCATAAAACACGAAAACAGTCACTCCACAAAGTCTGAGAGAGGAGAGAGAGAGAGAGAGAGAGAGAGGAGAGAGAGAGAGAGAGAGAGAAAGAGAAACAGAAACAAGAAGAGAGAGAGAAGGAGAGAGAAAGAAAGAAACACCGAGACAGTTGTAATATGAGAGACAGACAGACAGAGCCGGATAGAGAGTATGATGGGAGGAGGAGGAGGGGGAGCGGAGGGAGAGGGAGGAGGAGGAAGGAGAGAGGAGAGACGAGGAGAGAGGGCCCCCCCCCCCGTTAGAGGAGAGAGGAGGAGGAGATGATCACCCCACCCCCCCCACACAAGAAGAAAGAGACCACGAAGAAAGACCACAGAACAAGACGACCAGAAAACACCCGAGGAGAGAGGAGTGGGGGGTAGTAGAGAGGAGGGGGTGAGGAGAGAGAGAGAGGAGGGAAGATGCGAGAGAGCGGAAGAGAGAGGAGAGGTAGAGAAGAGAAGAGAGGAGAAGTGTGAGAGGGAGAGAGAGAGAGAGGAGAGTGAGAAGAGAGAGGAGAGAGAAAAGAGGGAGGGGAGGAGGGGAGGAGATGGAGAGAGAGAGAAGAGAGGAGGCGGAGGGGGAGTGAGAAGGGGTAGGAGAGGAGCCGAGGAGAGAGAGGAAGAGAGGAAGAGAGGAGTAGACTGAGAGAGGAGAGGGGGGGAGGGGAGGCGAGAATGGACATGACAAAAGTAAATCAAGGAATCCAGCCTAAGAGAGAGAGAGAGAGCAGAGAGAGAGGAGAGAGAGAGAGAGAGGAGAGAGAGAGAGAGAGAGATGAGAGAGAGAGAGATCTGAGAGACAACCAAAAGAAATAAAATCAAGAATGAAGGAAACACACACACACACACAACACACACACACACACACACAATGTGCTTTCTCAAAGAAGTTAGTGGTTTCCACTATGGGTTCGAAAAAAAGATGGTTGTTGAACGCCAGCAGAGCTTTGGCTCAGTAACTGAACTGTTTTTGCAAGTCATAGTAATTATAGTCTGGCCATATTTAATAGCTGTAGGTAGGTGGTGGTGGTTTAATTTTACGTCTTTCCATCCGGCAGATGATATTAGACGAAGCTCTATGGGTTGTAGGCAGCTGGAGAGAAAGTACAGTATATGATCGATATGAAAAAAAAACAAGTGAGGAATCATCAAAAGATATGTCTCATGACGGGGGGGGGGGGGGGGGGGGGGGGGGGGGGGGGGGGGGGGGGGGGAGAGAGAGGGAGAGAGAGAGAGAGAGGAGAGAGAGAGAGAGGAGAGAGAGAGAGAGAGTTTTTAAGAATAACCTAACTAGAAAAGTGAAACCGAAAGAAAGCACACGTACACGCACACACGCACGTCGCATGCACGTACGCGCAATGCTCTCTCAAAGAAATAAGTGCGATCTACCGGGTGGGGGTGAGGGTGGGGGGAGTGGGTGTGTAAAAGGACTCGGTTGTCACACCCCGGGAGCGCATCTGGACAGTACGTGCAGTTCTGCAGGCCATGCTGTGGTCTGGATGGACTGAATGGCCGTCGACGCATTTCGTGACCTTCTCCGGACTTGTTATGGGTTCTTTATGTTCTTTTAAGCAAGAACGTGTATACAAAAAGAGAGAGAGAGAGAGAGAGAGAGAGAGAGAGAGACCCGAGGAGGAGAGAGAGAAGAGAGAGAGAGCTTCTCTTTCGTCCATTTTATTTCACTTTCATCATTCTTCTTTTCATTTTCTTTTTCTTTCTTCCTTTCCTTCTTTCTCTCATTCTTTCTTTCTTTCTTTCTCTTAACCAAAATAAAAACAAAGAAAAATGTTGTTTTGTCAGGAAAAAACAATCTTGAAAACCACATGCTACTCGGCTTTCATACGATTCTGAGGTTTGCTCCCAGTGATAGCATCTGTCCACAGAGAAGAACAGCATTTTCTTCCAGCTGCGGATAGTCTGGAACAGTTATATTCATGGATGCCAGCACTCTAA
>JADBJO010006172.1:65000-67500 GCA_016801955.1 Conus betulinus
GAGAGAGAGAGAGAGAGAGAGAGAGAGAGAGAGAGAGAGAGAGAGGGTGGGTGGGTGGGTGGAAGATGATCGAAAAGTGTAATGGAAGGAGAGGTCAGACATTAATGAAATAATCCAGTTAACTTTCTAACCCGGGTTCTTCCAATACCTAAATTATACATACTTGCAGTAAGTAAGAAATCAGAATTCAGACCATTTAGAGAGCGTTGTTTTTGGGTTGTCAGGAGAAATGGGATTGCATGATTAGAACAGATCTACTTTCACATTTCCGTTATTCGAAGACATCCTTTTTTATTTTAATTTTTTTTTAAAATCTTGTCAGCATTGAAAATTAAGTAGATTCTGAAGTAGCTGAATCATAAATAAGGCTGTTGCAGTTTTGTCTTTGATTTCATGTTAGCTACTGTCACACACACAGACAGACAGACAGACAGACACACACACACACACACACACACACACACACACACACACACACACACACACACACACACACACACACGTGGTCTGGGTCTATGACAAAGTCTCCCGCTCTGTTGTGCCTTTCGGTTAGAGTCTGTTCCTTGTGAGGCCATACATTCTGGCTATGCATTTAAAAAACGGTGTTGGTCAGTTGTGAAGGAGATGTTGTAATGTTGGAGAACATGTCGAACGCACGAGATTATGTTAACCGTTTCAATAGCAAGTACGCTCCGGTCTGTCCGTGTCCTGTGGTTTCCGCCACCACTGGCTTCGAACAGACGGCGTTTAAGAACAGAGTAGTTTTCAAAAGAGAAATGCAGTTACAAGACCAATCATCTTCTGCCTTCTGGTTCAGAACGTTGTTTCGTTCCAGCCAGGTATTCGATCTGCAGTCTGCTATTCCAGATTTAAATACAAGTTCGCCAGGGACTTGGATCGATAAAAAAAAGAGAAAAAAATCAAGAACATGCATCTGTATAGATCGACAGGTAGTTACTTCCAAGTGGGTACAAAGTGAGAAAACTTGAAATTGGGGCCACAAAGTTCCCATGCTGCAGCCGAGAGAGAGTCTCTTGAACTAGTTGACTCAAGCTGTCTGGTGGCGAGGTAGTGAGGTCTTGGACGCACACTTTTTGAAAGTGAGACTTTCAGTGACACTTCACCCTTCGTTGTGACGAGGCTTGCTTTGTTGGCGGCTGACTTGGTGGTATTTTGATCAAGAACTTCGGAGGAAGAGGGAGGGAGGGGGGATGTTGTAGGGCCAATGTTATGGAAAGTCTGGTTTGGAAGTAGGCCTACAGACGTTTTTTTTTTTTGTTTGTTTGTTTTTGTTTGTTTTTGTTTTTTTTTTTTGTTTTTGTTTTTTTTCACTATGATGAGGAAGTTGTGATTGATGACTTCATATCTCGTCTGATTGTATGAATCAAACTTACAAATGAATAATAATAATAATAATAATAATAATGATGATGATGATGATGATGATGATGATGATGATAATAATAATTAATAATAATAATAATAATAATAATAATAACAATAATGTTAATTCGTATAGCGACTATTCTCTAAAAAAAAATAGGGCTCTGAGCGCTTTACATAACCAACACATACGATAAGACACGACGAGCCAAAAACAAGACAGGAACAAAGCAATAACAAGGAACATAGTGCAAACACACCACATTGATGTACAAACACAGTTTACGTAAGCGTACACACATGCACTCCTCCCCCCCCCCCACCTACACCCCCCCCCCCCCCCAAACACACACACATGCACACACACCGCGCGCGTGCACGCATGCTCACGCATGACCACACACCCACATTCACAGACACACGCATGCACGCATACACACACTCACATCAACACAGTCTGCACTCACAAGTAACACAACCACCAGGCACTCACGTGTGCACGCAAAATCCGACTCGGGCACTCGGAAAGTGGATTGGGTAGTGTGGGGAGAGGGGGGGGGGGGGGGTTACGACTGTTGAAGGAAGTTTGGTTTCACGGCGGCGGGTTTGAAAGAAGAGGATGAAGGTAGGTGTCTGACACTAATGGGAAGTGTATTCAGACAGGTGGTCCCTGGAAGGAGAGAGAACAGAAGACCAAAAGATTTTGTTCTGGCAGAAGGAATGCGCAAGAGGCGGCTGTCGGTAGAGGAACGAAGCTGACGGGATGGGGGGTAAATGTGGAGGATGTCTGAGAGATATGCGTTTACAATAATTTCATCAATACCGTTGAGTCATAGGACTTATACAGCATTTCTAATTGTGAAAATGTAACACAAATTTGCAGAATTATATGTCTAGCTGCACATTGTAGCTACAAAAAGAATTGTTATTGGGAAAAGGCGAGCAATTTTGCTTTATAAACTCCACTCTTCAGCCCATGTTTAGTCAGTGGGTTTTATTTTCTGGCTACAACGGACATCATATGTCCAGTAAGAAGATGGCTGCTCTGTCTGTTGTCTGTCTCTGTCTCTGTCTCTCTCTCTCTCTCTCTCTCTCTCTCTCTCTCTCTCAAAGGGAA
>JADBJO010006172.1:80000-92500 GCA_016801955.1 Conus betulinus
GTGTTTTAATCTTGCTCGTAGGAGTCTATCACTATCTGCTTTTGTTTTTTTTTTTTTTCCCTTCATTTAGCCTGAGAGTGATGTGGCAGAGTGAATAGGGGCGTGTTATTTCCCTCTCTCTCTGTCTCTGTCTGTCTGTCTCTCTATGCCCTCTGTCTGTCTGTCTGTCTCTCTGTCAGTCTGTCTGTCTGCCTCTATCTTTCTCTCTGTCTCTGTCTCTATCGCTTGCTCTGTCTCTCACTGTCTCTGTGTCTGCGTCTGTCTGTCTGTCTGTCTGTCTGTCTGTCTGTCTTTCTGTCTGTCTGTCTGTCTGTCTGTCTGTCTCTGTCTCTCCTCTCTCTCTCTCTCTCTCTCTCTCTCTCTCTCTCTCTCTCTCTCTCTCTCTCTGGAATGCCTTTTAGGCGAATTGTTTTTGGATAGCAGCAAACAACGTATACGTGTAAAAATATGATCGATTGTCGAATATCCCTTTTTAAATCCGGCTTGGTACTCACCTGTAATATCTTTCTGGGTAATCCATTCTTGTAATCTACTATTAACAATTGAACTGTATAATTTGCTACTAATGTCACATAAGGAAATACCACGATAATTGTTAACGTCATTGACTTCACCTTTCTTATATAAAGGAATGATTACGGATTCTGTCCCAATTATTCGGAAAAATTCCTTTCTCAAATAAATAGTTAAATAGTGAGACAAGGAAATTAACAACTGATTCACCAGAATGTTTAAAGAACTCACTTATAAGTCCATCTGGACCAGCTGACTTACCATTCTTTAGCTTTCTAATGGCAAGTAAAACTTCTGCTCTCGAAATTGGCCTGTCCAGCACAATGTCTTCATTGTCTTCAACGTAGTTGATATCAATTATCTCTTCTTCGTCTTTTTCCCAAAACACTTTTGAAATGATCAAACCATTCATTCATACATATATCATTTAAAGGCTGGGGGTTTTCTTTTCGAGATCTTGTGCATTGTGTCCCAGAAGTTCTTTTGACTTTTTACAGAGTTTGCCAATTCATTTACTAACGATTCGTTATGATCTTTCTTCTTTTTTCTTATATTTAGGTTCTTATACTCACGTCTTGCAATGCAAAACTGGCTTCTAATATTAATATCCCAATGTTGTTCTAAAAAACCATCTCAGCTCAGCAGTCTTCGTACTCCACGTCTCGCCCGTCGTACATTCTTGGTCGAACCATTCCTCCTTCTCTTTGACTTTTTACCTACCAAGATTTTTTCTCTTCGTATGAACAGCTTGTTCTTTAATAATCTGATTGAACATGTCAAGGGATTTATTCACATCTCTATATATAAAAGCTTCTGCCATATCTATCTAATTCTGCTGCTGCACACGATATGAGCTCATAGACATAGTAAATCGTTCCGCATACATTTTCTTTCCAACAATATTTTGTCACAAATTGAGCTCTTTCTACACTTGGTTTTCTGTAAATACATTCTTTTTCTGTTTTGCCTTTGAATGGATAACAATAGGGGAAAGTGATCAGATTCGATTCTTTCAAGAACTCTTAATGTTAAACGGTCATTCAAGAAATTAAACAAGTTCCCAGATGATAGAAAATAGTCATTGACACTGCTTCCCGAGTCCGAAATAAACGTGTAACGACCTTCAAGGTCACCAGTACATACACCATTGCAAATATATAAACCAAATACAGTACACATGTTAAGTAGTTTTTTCCCATATGAATTCAATACAGTATCCTCAGAGCACCTCTGTATTTTGTTGTCCACATCCTTTACATGGTTAATGTGGAGTTCACAATCATGTAGAATATCAGGGAAAATATCCGATGCCCTTGCATTCAGATCACCACATAATAATAAAATCAAAATCATCGACACACATTAATTTCTCCACGATACATTCCTCCAACATATCTATTCCATTGCTGTAACCGTATAGTGAGTAATATGGGGAATTTTTCTGGGGGGGACATAAGCACATATAAGCAGAACATTCTTACTCAGTCCAAAAGAATCTTTTTTCCAGCATAAATGATATAAACAATACTTATAATCACAGTCAAGCGGATGGACACACAAAAGAAGAGATTTACGAACTAAGACTATTATACCCCCGGAACATTTCCCTTGCGTTGCCAGTTTACCGCAGGTTTGAGGAACAGTTTATGATCTTTGAATATGCCAGCATCAAAATTTTTCTACAAAAGTTTCCACTAAACACACAAAAAATCAAAGGATGTAACAAAGTTAACAAAATCTGCATCATTCATTTTCGACAAAAGACCACATACATTCCAATGTAGAAAGGATAACGTGTTCACAAGATTGTCTAGATGTCCAGAGTTTTCACTCAAAAAACTATATCTCTATCCTTGTCACTCACATAACTTTGATCATCTATTCGCACATAATCATAGTGACTGTCATCAGTTTCATTTGATTTCTCACTAATGTTTTTCACAAAAACCATCGCGTTTACGTTTGTTTTTAAACTTATTTACATACCCCACAATCACAGACTTACCACCTTCACCATCCTCGCCAAAATATCTTTCTTCATCACGTGCTTGTGATCCACTATTTTCATTTTCATAGGCACAATTATCAACCACACAGTCAGCTTTTATTTCCATTTGTTCCCCATTCCTGCAGTCATCCTTACATATCATTTCATTCCCATCAATGTAATCATCGATCTCATCACCACATTCGTCTGTTACATCTAGACAGCCCCCATTGTCATTCACACACTTATCATCCTTGACATTTTCATTTACTGACGTACTATCGCAATCACTTGCAATACAGTTTTTTAACTACACTGTCATTATAACTGGCAACCCTCAACGTGTTGCAAACATGAGCAATATTCTATATCTAGAAGGTTACTGTGGCCGGTTCTGATCAAAAACGGAATTAAGGGTAAGTTGTATCGTTGTGTTAAAAGCATGTATAACGAAGTAAAAGCAAGAGTAAGGTCTGGGGCAACATTGTCTGATGCGTTTGAACTGTACACGAGGGGTCAAGCAGGGTGATGTTTTGTAGTCCTGTTTGTTTTCACTTTTATAAATGAACTGGCTTTGGAAATAATTGAGAATGGTCTTCATGGAGTTACGTTTGATCTTATAGAATTATTTATCCTACTTTTCGCTGATGACATTATTCTATTGTCTATAACAGTAGTGGGTTTACAGAGACAATTAAATAATTTATATAATGCTGCAAGTAAATTAGAACTGAAAGTAAATATGAGAGAAAACTAATATTATTGTATTTCGTAAGGGAGGGTATTTGTCGGCAAATGAGAAATGGACGTATGGAAATGAGAGAGTACAAGTAGTAAATGCGTATAAGTATCTTGGAATCTATTTCTCAACAGACTCAGTTTTAGTTTTGCGTGCCAAAGTATAGCTAATAAAGGGAAGAAAGCGGTTATTTTCTTGCTACATGTCTTATATAAATTAGATTGCAATGCTTTCAGTGTCTTTAGTAAACTATTTGACTCTCAGATTCAGCCAATGCTACAGTATGGTGCGGGAAATATGGGCTTTTGAAAAAACGACAGAAATAGAAAAAAGTACATTTGTTTGCATTGAAACGCTTTCTTAATGTCGATAGTCGAACGCCAAATGATCTTGTTTACGGTGAACTAGGCAGATATCCAATTTACCTCAATTCATACATGAAATGTACTAAGTATTGGCTGACACTGACCAGAATGAATGAAGATAGGCTGCCGTTTAAGGCATATAAAATGTTTTTGAATTTAAATTCTCATGGGAAGAGGACTTGGGTACAAATGTTCGTCATTGTTTAAATTCTTATGGATTTTCCTATGTCTGGGACAACCAGGGTGCCCAAAATATATCAGGTTTTTTAACATCTTTTAGGCAAAGAATTATTGATTGTAGATGGCAGGACTGGCACGATCACATATATACTAGTGACAGATTTGCACAGTACAGGTTGTTTAAAACTACTCATTTGAGAGAACTGTATATTGATCTAAAAAATGAATAGATGTATGAAAAGTGAATTGACCAAGTTTCGATTTGGTGTGTCTCGTATTGCATGCCATTGTTTAAGATACAGCGTCAGAATGAAAATATGCTTACATGCCGTTTATGCAACATTGGAAAGAAGATGAATTGCACTTTTTTATTTTGCTGCCCTGCCCTGAATGATCTTAGAGAAAAATTTATACAACCGAAATACTATAAGGCTCCATGCAATTTCAGGTTAACTTTACTTATGTCGTCACACCATGAGACTACAATGAAAAATTTAGCAATGTATATTTATCGGGCGCAAAATAGGCTGAAAATTGTTACTTCTTAGAATGTTAGTTTTCAGTGTATACAATGAAGAATCTTATTTTGTCTGTTAATCGTTGAATTGGCATATGTCGCTTAGTTGTGTGAACATCCCCCTTCAGTAAGGGGCCTAGGCCTTTATCTGAATAAAATTTTTGAGTCTTTTGAGTCGTTGAGTCTCTCTCTCTCTCTCCCTGTGTGTGTGTGTGTGTGTGTGTGTGTGTGTGTGTGTGTGTGTGTGTGTGTGTGTGTATGTGTGTGTGTGTGTGTGTGGTGTGTGTGTGTGTGTGTGTGTGTGTGTGTGTATGCATGTGCGTGTGTGTGTGTGTGTGTGGGTGTGTGTGTGTGTGTGTGTGTGTGTGTGTGTGTGTGTGTGTGTGAAAAATGAACCATGAATATTGTAGTTGTATTTAGAAACCGGGTCTATATACAAACGCTCTGAAACGGCAGTTGTAGATTAAACCTTATCTTTAGGGAACTGGCTTACAGAGAATTCTTAAGTTTGCCTTACGTTATCTTTCCAATTACCTTAAAAGCACCCGCAGCAAAACAGGGAACTGGATATCTAGAAATATCTAAAAACTCTTGTTGGAATCTTTCCTGGCAGGTTTTTAGCAAATAATACCCAAACAAACCTTATTCTTCTCCAAGAAAGAACTTTAGAAGAGCTCCCAATTGACCAGGCCCCCACCCACATTTGCATCGGTAGTACTGAATCTGAGAAGAGTTCCAGATTGACAAGGCCGTCACGTTGTCATTTAGGACATTGTTAACCTGGCACCTCGAACATCAAATGATATGATTCATGGTGAAACCGGCAGAAAGCCCTAAAGTTTAGATGTAAACACGAACACCTTTCGATGATAGATCCGTCTGACAATAATGCCCGAAAGTTAAGACTGTCCTCTGACACCTACTGCAACTTCCGCATGCAGACAGCAGCAGAAATACAGTTTAAAAAAAAAAAATCAAAACAGAACAAAGCAAAGCAAACCAAACCAAAACAAAGCAAAGCAAAACAGAACAAAGCAAAGCAAAGCAAAGCAAAAAACAGCAAACAAACAAGAACAGACAAAAAAAGAAAGCAAAACAAAGCAAAGCAAAGCAAAAAGCAAAAAGCAAAGCAAAGCAAAGCAAAGCAAACAAAACAAAATGAAACAAAATAAAATAGAAAAGTGGGTATCAGTTAAACGAAGACATGTAAATACATACAAGGGTTGACTAGTCTTCAAGAAATTGTTGGGAACGAAGATGGCTCAGTAGGATCCAGGATCATGTTAATCTATCTATACGAAATTTTTAGTATGTGTATTCTCTCGTGTGTGTTTGTGTGTGATGCGTGAGTGTTTTCATTTTGGACTCACGTATGCGAACAAGTGAGACTACACGGTCACAGAGCCTCGTTTGTCATTGTTTGTCTGCGTTTCTGCGTCAGTGGTAAACTTTAAGCGCCGGCATTTTTCTAAACAAGTATCACTCTTCGCTAATGAGGCTGGGCAGACAATATACATTGTTAAATTGTGTTCAGACAATAAGACTGTCACTGAAAACCGCCAGAAGACATGCGTTTGATATTTACAGTAATACTTCCAGTATTGCCTGAGAAATGTGATTACCTACAATGAATGTTTAGCGCACAGAAAACACAAATGTTAAATAGTATCACGTACAAAGGTAGCGATAACGTTAAGCTACGTTTTAGTGAAGACTCGACCGTTTAATGCGATTCGTACCAGGCATGGCTGCATATACATATCAATGTATTAGTAAATACAGGATCAACATAGGCCATCTTGAGATACCTCTTGTCGAACATAGCCAAGTAAAACGAGACTAGTTTTACGATTTATTGATAGATCAAACAAGCGAAGTCCCATTGTACTGAAAATTTAAACGTTACACAACTATCCTGAAGACATAGTGAATTTTTAAATGGTAGGCAAAATATTAGAAAATTAACTCTATCACTGGGAAATTCCGTAATGGATGTGTTACCCTGCAAATAAGACATCATGTTTGCTATGTCACATAAAACGTTCTTGTGTTTAACATTATTGGCAAAGCATCTACAAAAACGTGAGCGTTAAAACGCGAGCTTTGAGATGCGCCAGAGCTAGAGTGGAAGAGTGCGGATAGGCGAAAAAGTACATGGCCGAGGAAAGGAGATGTCACATGCCACAATGAGGGTTTTGCTCTAAATCACTATGTAACCCACATGAAGTGTGTTGAGGTGTTGCATAGAGTTGAACCAGACATTGATATCAAACTGATAAGAGATCAAACAAACACCTCCTACCAATCACTTAACTTGTTTTTAAGGGATTCCTCCCGATGAACTCATTCACAATCTAGAAATGCGTAACTTACCCCTTATCTGACGTCACCTGTCAGGCCTTCGCACTCACCCCGTGACCCTATCTTTGCTACAGGTTTTCTTTCCCCAGGATAGTCTCATTCCTTTCATTCCAATCTGTCTGCTTGGAACCACCTGGAATTCACATTGATGGCATATGAAAGAAAAGAAGGCACATCAGCTTTCGGACACAACGAAAATGGTCAAAGCAATCGAATGCGGGGGCCGGAATATCTCAGTGGTAGAGCACCGGACTCGTAATCTTCGCGTTGCGGATTCGAATCTCCGCCGGGCCGTTTCGGTACAGGGGGATTTTCCCTCGGAGTTAACGTTGGTTCTGACTCCATTTCCCATACAGTTCTTGGAATTAGACTATAAACCGAGGTTCCGTGTGTGAACACACGCATAAACTTTTCTAAACAGGTATCACTTTTCGCTAATGAGGCTGGGCAGACAGTATACATTGTTAAATTGTGTTCAGCCAATGAAAATGTCACTGAAAACCGCCATAATATATGCATTAATATTTACAGTAATACTTCCAGTATTGCTTGAGAAATGTGATTACTTATGATGAATGTTTAGCGCATATATAAACACAAATGTTAAATAGAATCATAACCAAATGTAGCGACAATGTTAAGCTACGTGTTAGTGAAGACTAGAACTTTTAATGTGATTCGTACCGGGCATAGTTGCATATAGATATCAATGTATAGTAAATATGGGACCAACATAGGCCACATTGATATACCTCTTGTCGAACATAGCCAAGTGACACAAGACAAGTTTACGATTTATGAATGAAACTATAAACCGAGGTTCCGTGTGTGAACACACGCATAACATATTGCACACATGTAAAATGCCATCACCAACTTTCGGAAGAGAAGGCCAGTTTGGCCGTTGGTATGGATGACACGTTACACATAGCAAGTACTTCCCCAAAGCTGGAGTATGGCTGCCTTAATGGCGGGATTTAAAAAAAAAAAAAAAAACAAAAAAAAAAACGGTCATACACACAAAACTCCATTCCCTTTTTGTTGGGTAGATGGGATTAATCCTTGCCTTTCTATACAGGGGGTGTTCGCAGGAGTATCAGCCTGCGTACGCGGAAGAAGAAGAATCTAATGTGTACCTATCCATAAATACCCGATTCAGTAAGCAAGGCATTAATTTTGGGTGTGCAGCCAGTAAGGAAAGAGGAAGAGTGGAGTATGTGAATGAGGAGGTATGAATGCGTGGAAGTGTGGGGGTGGGGGTGCTAGAGCTGGGTGATGATAGTACTGAACGTGGAATTTGTGTAATGTAATAGCTGGTATTAAAGATGGGGCTCTGTTGCTGTCTTTACCAATAGTAGATGAGAGAAGGAAAGAAAGCACAACCCAGATATTGGACAATGGTTGATGGATCGGGAGACGTGATGGAGGTACAGCTTAAAGTAGCAGAACACAGTAGAACATTAATAAACCATCTATTGTTTTCATTTGTTGTTCATTCGTCGAGTCGACTAGGACCATTTCAGTCATCTTGTGGGTTGAGGGCGGAGAGAGTGGTGGTGGGGATGGGGTGGGTACGATTTGTGGATGTGCAAGTGGCTGATCAAGCCGATGCATGCACGGAAAAAATGCGGTCACAGCTCGGACAGGGAATGTGGGAGACCTGCTCTTGATTGCTGGCGCGGGCTTCCACGCCTCTCTTTCGTTGCGTTGCAGCTGTCCTTTCTTCACATAAACTGGCACCTTTGTGGATAGCATCGCGCCACCTAGCCCGATCCATAGCAGTTTGTTCCCATGTGTCGGGGTTGACGTTTACAACTTACATTAATGTTTTGGGAGTGTCTTTGAAGCGTGTCTTCTGACCTCAAAGGAACGCATTCCTAGTTGCAGCTAGAAGAGTCGCTTGGGTAGCCAGCGGTCTGGCATGCGAACTACATGACCTATCCATCAGCACTATACTAGCGGCTGCACTTTTGCTTTTTTTTTCCCCAGGTTGTATACTCTTACTAGTCAGCTGTATGCCACTACAGCTGCCAGATCTATCTAGCTTAATGTATGGAAATAACGAAGAAGAGTTGCTTGAAAATTAAAAGAAAGAAAAAGCTTGTTCTTTTCATTATTTCAGGATTGCTGGGCACATACATCAATTTCACTTTGGTAGCCATTCATGACTAGATTAGGCGGCTAGCTTTTGAGGAAAAGGTGAAATTTGGAGGTGTAGAGGGTTTTATTTCTTGTCATCATGAGCACTATTTTTTCAATGTGCGTCACAACAGCAAATTGTTTTAACGTCATATAGGCAACACGGGGCTGAAACTGTTACAATTAATATAATAAGACTGATCTGAGAGAACAGTAGACTTTGTCCTAGGAAGGAAACGATAATATCTGGGAAACAAAATGTAAATGGCTCTGTCCCTCCCCTCCCCCCCCACCCCCCTCACGCCATTTGCCCACCCACCCTCTGCCCTTCTGCAGTATGTAGTTGCACTTGTGTGTCATGCACGCGATTGCGTTGGTGTGTGTGTGTGTGTGTGTGTGTGTGTGTGTGTGTGTGTGTGTGTGTGTGTGTGTGAATTCTTTATTTCATTCCTATTACCAGTGTGTGTTCACATGCGAACACAAAGGTGACTGTGTTTCGTTTCTTTTTTTCCCAATCCATTTATATTTTACTTAAGTTCGTTGGACTCATGTAGTAAGTGTGACTGTCCGTTTTTGATTTTCTGTTAATGTTCACGTGTCATGTGATCAAGTGCTTATATCAACGTATTATCTGAATCCAAAGCTAGGTATTCTGTTTCTCTCTATTGTCTGTCTGTCTGACTCTGTCTCTCTGTCCATTCCGTCCGTCTGTCTGATTAGGTCTGGTCTGATCTGTTTCTTTGTCCTGTCTCTGTCCCTCTGTCTCTGTCTCTGTCTCGTCATCTCTGTCTCTGTCTTTGTCTCTGTCTCTGTCAGCCTATCTGTCGGCATGCATGCCTGTCTGTCTGTCCGTCTCTCTCTCTCTCTCTCTCTCTCTCTCTCTCTCTCTCTCTCTCTCTCTCTCTCTCTCTCTCTGTCTTTGTCATTCTGTGCTCTGTCTGTCTGCATGCTGCCTGTCTGCCGGTTTGCCTGTCTGTCTGTCTATCTGTCTGTCTCTCCCTGTCTCTCTCCCTGTCTCTCTATCTCTCTCTCTCTCTCTCTTTCCCTCACCCCCCTCTTCCTCTCTCTCCCTTTCTCTCCCTTATCTCCCTCTCCCTGATCTCCCTCTCCCTTATCTCCCTCCCCCCTCTCTCTATCCCTCTGTCGTTCCACCAAATCTTTCCCTCCCTCTCTCTCTCTCTCTTCCTCTCTTCCTCTGCCCCCCCCCCCCCCTCTCTCTCTCTCTCTAGCTAACTCTATATCTCTCTCTCTCTGCGTGTCTTGTCGACCGGTCCTCTTCAATTCCTGGCCAATATTTAACCAGCTTTGGTCTGGTTAAAGGTCCACAGGAAAAGCGATCAGATTGTAAGCCCCAGATATCTCAGCCTCTTACCCCCCCTCCCCTGCGCTTCCCCCCCCCCCCCCCCCCCCCCCCCCCCCCCCCCCCCCCCCCCCCCCCCACCCCTTTCCACCTCTTCAGCATCAGCATCCTTTTCAATCATCTCTCTCTCTCACTGTCGCTGTTTCTGTCTGTCTGTCTGTCTGTCTGTCTGTCGGTCGTCTCTCTCTCTCTCTCTCTCTCTCTCTCTCTCTCTCTCTCTCTGTCTGACTGACTGTCTCTTCTGTCTCTCTTTCTCTTACTCTCTCTCTGTCTTTCTGTCTGTCTCCCCCCCCCCCCTCTCTCTCTCGCTGTCTGTCTTTCTGTGTGTCTGTCTGACTCTTTCTGTCTCTTTCTGTCTGTCTGTCTGTCTGTCTGTCTGTCTGTCTGTCTGTCTCTCTCTCTCTCTCTCTCTCTCTCTCTCTCTCTCTCTCTCCTTCTCTCTCTCTCTTTCTCTCTCTCTCTCTGTCAGTCTCTGTCTGTCTCTCTGTCTATCTCCCTGTCCTGTCTCTGCCCCTCTCTCTCTCTCTCTCTCTCTCTCTCTCTCTCTCTCTCTCTCTCTCTGTCGCTGTCTGTCTTTCTGTTTATCTGTCTGTCTGTCTGACTCTTTCTGTCTCTGTCTGCTGTCCGTCTGTCTCTGTCTCTGTCTGTCTGTCTGTCTGTCTGTTTGTCAGTCTGTCAGTCTCTCTCTGTCTTCTTTCTGTCTGTTTCTCTGTCACCCTGTCTCTGTCTCTGCCCTACTCTCTCTCTCTCTCTCTCTCTCTCTCTCTGATGCCAAAGAAAATGGAAGCGGCGAGCTGCTTTCAAATACGTAAAGAAGTTTTGACGTGTGTATGGGCAGCAAGCAAGCCTCGTGTGTGGGCCGCAAACTCTTGAGAAGAGGAGATTCAAGTGAGATCCTCTCAGAGTTTGTCGATTGATACCATCTTGTTCCCACACCGAAATTGTGTACCCACCGTCTGTTGTGCCCCCCTCCCCCCCCCGCCGCCCCCCATCATCCCATCCCCTCTCAACAAGCAGTTTCAGTTCCATCATGGAGGTGTCACTGTGTGCGGACTAGTCCATATACGTTACACCACATCCGCGTCGTCTCTCAACGAGATAAGGATATGAAGGGTTCGATGTCTTGCGTTTTTCTATCTTCTCTGTGGGCCTCAAGAGTTTTCTGTGGTTTTCCTTCGCTGCCCGTTTTGTGTCTTTCTTCTGCGTTCTGTTTGATGGAACGATGTGTCACTGCTGTAGTTTTCTTGAGAAACATCATATGAACCCATAGCAAGTAGGTTGAAACGCTGGCCTGACTGATACATTAAATTATCAGAGATGTTGGTTGTTAGTAGTTTTGTCATTGTTGTTGTTGCTGTTGTTGTTTTGTTGTTATTGTTGTTGCTGCTGTTTTGTGTACTATAACATTATATAGGTGGTGAGAAAATCTAGATGCTGGTGCTGCTGCCATGCTGCTGCTGGTGCTGCTGCTGTTGTTGTTGTTGTTGTTGATGATGATGATGATGATGATGATGATGATGATGATGATGATAATGACGATGACAATGATCATAGTCATCATCATATTCACAACTATAATCACAAAAAGCATGAAAAAAGCATAAAGATGATAATGATGATAATGACAATGATGATGTCAACAACGAACACGACGACGATGGTGATTATGATAATAATGACGATGCTGCTGCTGCTGCTGCTGATAATGATGATGATAAATTCTACTACTACTACTACTACTACTACTACTACTACTACTACTACTACTACTGTTGCCAGACCGGCAAGCGAAAAATAATACTGATAATTGCGATAGATTTAGCGGTGCTAGTAAATATGCGACTGAGTTTGATAATTAGTGGTTGTCATGAAAAATGTAATATATCTGTGCTCACCAGCCGCCGGAGGTCCCAGTCTTCCCAACTGAGCCCGCAGTAAACTCAACTCTGGGTAGGAGCCGGCCGGGGCAGAAAAACCCACATGACTTCTGATGGGATTCGAACCCACGACCTCCCAGCCGGGAATCCGCGACGCTAACCACTTCGCCACGGCGGCTGGTGAGCACAGATATATTACATTTTTCATGACAACCACTAATTATCAAACTAACAGCCCCACTTGTAATGGCCGCTCAGCAATGCCAAACACATTGTTGCCAGACCGGCAAGCGAAAAATAATACTGATAATTGCGATAGATTTAGCGGTGCTAGTAAATATGCGACTGATGTAATTTTTTATTCATTTTTTTCATGTCTCTCAGTGCTATGATTCACAGTCAATTCTGTTTTTTTTTTCTCTCCTTTTTTCTTAACTGATCCTCTTCCCATTTCCCACCCCA
>JADBJO010006172.1:100000-105000 GCA_016801955.1 Conus betulinus
GTTCTGAGTTTTCCGCCAATCGGAGTGACGTTTTGGGTTTTGTTGTTTCTGTGTGTGTTTGTGTTTGGTTTCTTTGCTTGCTTGCGTTTTGTTTGCTCTTTGATAACGTGTTGACTGCACTAGAAATGCTCTGTGTTGTTTTTTTTCGAGCTGTACTGAACAGACATTGTCCGTGCCTGTCTCCTGTACTGGCCGTTTCCAGTTTTGTTTCTGATAATGCTTTCAGCTCTTCGTAATTCATTCGTCTTCATAGCGTTAACATTCTTCGCTTGGTGATTGTGGAACCGGTAAGCAAAGACTTTGTTGTTGTTGTTTTTTCCATATATCCGGACGCGCACGGTCTGACAAGGCCTTCCCTGGTTTGTATCCAGCCATCCAAAGTCCGGTGATGTCTTGAACTGTTATTTTAAGTTCGTAAAAGACATTTCCTCTGAAACTGAAATTCATTAAACACGGATGCGTGCACCCCCCCCCCCCCCCCCCCACACACACACACACACACACACGCACGCACGCACGCACGCACGCACGCAGATTTTTCCGATTGTGTTTTCTCCGTTCTATATTCTTTGTGCTATGCTCACTTCTTGCGTGACATTTTTGCTTGATTGACTTCCGTTAGCTGCCTGTGCTTTGGGGCCAAAATACAGGTGCCATACAAGTACCCCCCTGATTCACGTTTCATTTCTGGAGGTGGTCAAAACAGAACGTTTTTTTTATTTTTCAGTGACCCAAGTTTCTGCGTTTCTGCACTTGGTGAGTTAGAGTTTGTTTCTGAGCTCTTCAGCCTTTTTGCTGTTCACTCTTTCTGAGTGTAGCCAAGGTGTGGCTCAATTACATGAAGCGCCTCGCTTGCGATACCGCTCTAAGTATTCAACAGAGTTTTTTTTTTCATTGAAGCGATTTCTATTGTGATGCCGCTGGTAGTATTCAACATGATTTTGTTTCTGAGATGTCCTGCGCATCCGTCAAACTAGCATTAAATCTGATTCAGTATAAACCCTGTTCAAAGATGTGACACCCGGGCCAGGTTCGGTGTGAGGTCGTATTCACGTTGAGCTTCATCACTCACCAAGGTGGTAGGGCAGACGTGATACCCGCAACAGGTAGGCCGGTTGGAGGGGGTGGGGAATGGAGGGGAAGACAGGGATGGTAGAGGTTTATGCAACACTGCACTAATATTATCGGAACAGCGTTACATGAATCCCTGGGCGTATGTGAACTCGTCTCAACAGCCTGGGTGCTTTGCTCCGAGCTTACTATTTAAAGGGGTGGACACGGGTATTGATGGGAAACGGTGGAGATGGGGTTCCTGAAGCAACTGTGCTGAATCACGTTGATTAAAGAAATCTTGGCCTTTAAAGAAAATTGATCCATACGCGCCCCGCGCGCGCGTGGGGGCGCGCGCGCGCGCGCGCGCGCGCGCGCGTGTATGTGTGTGTGTGTGTGTGTGTGTACGCGGGCGTTGTGTGTGTGTCGTGTCGTGTCGTGTGTGTGTGTGTGTGTGTGTGTGTGTGTGTGTGTGTGTGTGTGTGTGTGTGTGTGTGTGTGTGTGATAAGTGCGTTTTTTGCGTGCGCGCGCGCATAGTTGTATATGTTAGAGCGAGTGTGCATTCATAGTCGTGTATGTTCATATATGAGTGCGTGTGAGCGCGTGAAGCGTGCGTGAGTTAGCGCGCGTGTGTGTGTGTGCGGGGGGGGGGGGGGGGGGGGGGGGGGGGGCGTCGTGTGGTGTGTGTGCGCGCGCTTGCTTGTATTTGTTTTGTGTGGGTGGGTGCATGACACAGCATTTTCTCGCAACCATGTAAATTGATGCCTGTGGAGGTGCGACAGGACAGGGGGAAAGATGGGGATGGAGAGGTGTCGAGGAAAGTAGGCGGGGACAGTTCGTGTACACAAACTTTTCCAATGAAATAGGTTTCGATTTTTTGACGGACTGTGATGTATTGAATGACCTTGCCGAACATGGATTAACCGCATATTTGTTCTTGTAGGGTTTTTGTGTTTTTGTTTTGCACAGTTGTGGGAATACGGCTTAGTATTAATCGCGGTGTTCTGTCTGTCTCCGTCTCTGTCTGTCTGTCTGTCTGTCTGTCTGTCTGTCTGTCTCTCTTCTCTCTCTCTCTCTCTCTCTCTCTCTCTCTCTCTCTCTCTCTCTCTCTCTCTCTCTCTGTGTTTGTGTGTGTGTGTGTGTGTGTGTGTGTGTGTGTGTGTGTGTGTGTGTGTGTGTGTGTGCGTGCGCGCGCGCGAGCGGGCGCGCTTATACCCTGTTCTCTTTTGTCTATTATTCATTTTCGCTGATGCTTTAATGTTTTTATTGCATTGGCTGTGAAGGTCAGTTAATCTGGTTTTGTTATTTTCTACTGTATCACACAAGTACACCGTCATGTTTGTCATTAAAAGCTTATTTTAACAAATGATTTGCAAAACTTCTTTAATGTATACAATTAGTAGAATAAGTTGTTTTTCACACGAGCAATTGTTTTAATTTGGAGAATCTGAATGTGCAAGAGTCGGTTAAGTCTAGTCATCTTTTCAGAATACCTTTACTCTTCAGTGTGTCATTATAACTTCCGTTGCGTGTGCTTCTCCTACTTATGACCTACCTAAGGTACCATCAAAACACACACATATAAAAGAAAATTCAGACGATATTTCCACCTAGACGAATGCAAATCTAAGAAGATGAGGGTAATAAATCATGCACAAAATGTTAAATGAATACGTTAAAATTGTGGATGAAATGAAATTGGCTGGTATTTTTGGGAGAGAAAACAAGAATAACGATTTTTAACGGAGGGAGAATCCGACATCATCACTTCATCATCAAGTATTGGATGGCAAAACTTTGTAACATTCACAGGACGAAGTATTTGGACACTCACATGGCTAGGTATTACATTGGTAGTTTCATACTGAGAATGTGATAGTGACGGCAAGGAAAAAGGCCAACATTTTTTTTTTACAGCGATTGATGCTTAATCATGTGATCAAGATTAAAAAAAACAAACAAACGATAAACCACTATTACCACATTCACCAGCCTCGTCCGATCTAAGCTGATACATGAATAAGATTATTTATCAATCCATCAAGCTTGTTGAATAAAAGACATTCTACTGACGCTTTTGGCAGTCCGTTAAATACAAACATTTTGGATTCATACCATGAAACTGGCTTACTGTTTCTTTCAAAATAAGGTAAGTTGTTAAAAGCTAATCGTTTTAATGCGAAGTCTTTTGTCTTGAGCTCAGAAACAAAGTAAGTATTCTTAGGCTCAGGCAACGAGTATCTGAAAAGAGTTTGACACACGCTGTCTCGCTCCAGCCAGTTAGAAATTATACAATTAACTTTACACAAAAATGCAGTCTTGTTCTTTGATCTGTTTCATCAGGTCCAACATTGCCTGTCCTACCTCCTCACTGAGAGAAACGACAGTTCAAATTTGATAATTGTTATATTGTAATGACGACAGATGAAAAAACAAACATTTTATCATCAGAGAAAAATGATAACGTTAACATTTATTTTCTGAGGCCCGAGAATATACTAGAGCTGTGTGTCCATTTTTTATGTTAACAGGTGGCTCGATCCCAGAATCACGCTCACGTTCCGGATAAACAAAAAAAATCATTTTAAAATACAAGAATAATGTTGTCCTGGTATTACTAGTGTCAAACATCTTTCTCCTAGGTACGCATGAAGTCACTGGGGCATCGCACTGAAGAACTGTTCACCAGATTCCTCCAGTTCTGCTGGTTGTGCTCTGAGGCCTTGGGCTGTACAGATGTTTCCCTGTCCATTCTGCAATGTTGTCAGTCCATGTTTTTCGGTCTTCTCTTTGTTTCCGCTACTTCAACACTTTCCTGAATGATTATTCTAGCGGGGCGTTTGGATATTCATGACAATCCCAACTTAGTTCCTTTGCTTTGCTGGTGTCTGCACATCTTTGTATGGCCCGATGTGCTCTTTGATAGCTTGGCGCACTTTTTAAATGGTGACATGATTAGTATATGTGATGTCTAGCATCTTGCGATGACTTCTCATTTCTATGATAGGGTTCTTTCTTCCAGATCCAGGTCGCCTCTGTGTATATCAAAATGAAATACACCCGTGCTTGCAGGAGCCAGATTTGTATTTCCCTGAGATGTTATTGTCTTTCCATACAGGGTTCAGTCTGAACAGGACAGATGCCTTTGCTGCTCTTGAGAGGCTATCTGATTTCAATTCCCCATCGCTGACATAAATCCTATGAACTATTTACCAGTTTTTAGCTTCTATCCATGGCTATATACAGACTGAGTGGTGGTGTGGCTGGCCATGGGCTTGGTCTTCTCGATGTTGATATTCATGCTATGTCTTATGGATGTTTCATCCGGTGATTAACAGGCGTGGTGAGTTCTTGTTTCAGTGCCTGCCAGGCCATCGAAGTTATCTGCAAAGTGAACGTTCGTGATTCATATTCTTTCAGTACTGATTGTGTGGACATGATCTTCAAGTGAATCATTCATGACGCATTCCAGGACTGGGGTTAAAAAAAAAAGTATGGGAGAGTAAAGGAGCACTCACGAATCCTAACAGATATGTGGGACCACTTTCCAATCGCGCCCTTTGTGAGCACTGCACTGGTCACTTTTGGTGTGTACGTGTTAGATGTTGTGCTTAACTTGTGCCGAGATCGAATTTCTTCATAACGGCTGACAGCACCTCTGCCCAGACTCGGTCAAACACCTCTTTGGAGTCTGCGATGGCATGATAGAACTCTTGGTGTTGCAGCTGTGTTGGCAAAAGGGTTAACCATCCGTTAGGTGATACGTCAGCTTTCCAGATACAGCGGTTGGTCAGTAGACGTCGTGTGTGCACTGCCAACCGGGTGTGGGGTGCAGCCCGAGCCCAGTCGCCGTCTCCGCCCAGTGTGCGTGTGTGTGTGGTGTGTGGAGGAGGGGGGGGGGGGAGGGTAGAGGGGCTGACCGTGTGGTCAGTAAAGAACTTTGTCAAAG
>JADBJO010006172.1:110000-115000 GCA_016801955.1 Conus betulinus
TGTGCGTGTTGGAGCAGAGGGGGGTACGAACACGGGGTGTGACATGGGTGGGCGTGTTGGGACTGAAGGGGTGCAGAGGAACAGTGCGAAGTGGATGGGCCTATTAGAGCAGAGGGAGCGCAGATGGAGTGTGACATGAGTGGTCTTATTGGGGCTGAAGGGGCGCGGATGTGACGTGGTGAGCGTATCGGCGCAGGTGAAGGCATGAGGCGGGTGTCGTATTGAGGCAAAAGGGCGTAGATGAAGGGCATGAAATGGTGGCCATATCGGGACCGAGAGAGGGCCTGGATGGAAGGCGCGAGGTGTCTTACTGGGGCAGAGAGGGCGAGGCTGAAGGGTGTGAAGTGGATGTGTTAGTAGGACAGAGAGGGCGTGGATGAAAGGCGCGAGAGATGAGTGCCTTTGGGGCAGAGAGGGCGAGGTTGAAGGGCGCGGGGTGAGTGTCTTATTAGGGCAGAATGGGTGAGGATGAAAGGCCTGACGTGGGTATCTTCTTGCGGCAGAGAGAGCGACTGAAGGGCGTGACATGGTGGGCGTGTTGGGGCGCAGGGGACGCGGACGCAGGAAGTGACATGGCGGGCGTATTGGGGCAGAAGGGGCGGATAAAGGGCGTGACATGAGTGTCCTGTTGGGACCAAGGGGGCGCGGTTTCAAACGCGTGACATGGTGGGCGTATTGGACAGAGGAGGGGGGCAGATGAAGGGCGTGACATGGCTGAATTAATGAAGAAAAAAAAGGGGGGTTGAAGGCCGTGACATAGTGGCTGTATTAGCGCATAGGGGACGCGGATGAATGGTATGACATGGGTGTCACTTGATGAAGGGCGTGACATTGTGTGTGTATTGGATCATAGGGGCCCGGATGCGAGGCGTGACATGGGTGGGCGTATTGGGGCAGAAGGGGCCTATATGCAGGGTTTGACATGGGTGGGCGTATTAGGGCGGAGGGGACATAGAAGCAGGGTTTGACATGGGTGGGCGTATTAGGGCGGAGGGGACATAGAAGCAGGGTTTGACATGGGTGGGCGTATTGGGGCGGAGGGAACATAGAAGCAGGGTTTGGCATGGGTGGGCGTATTGGGGCGGAGGGGTCACAGATGCAGGGTTTGACATGGGTGGGCGAGGAGGGGGGGCGCAGATGCAGGGCTTGATATGGCTGGGTGGACTGGAGTGGGGAAAGGGTATGAATGCAGCACGTGAAATGGATGGGCATGGGAAGGAGGACACGTACACTTTGCTGGAGATACGATCCCTCCTGGCTATAGCGGATGAGCCCATAGTGTATCTCTACATAACACAGAACAGCGTGTATCAATTGTTAAAACATTGTTTTAATGTTTCTCCTTATGGTTGTTGCCTTGAAATAATTTTCTCCGGTGATGATGCGACAATTTAAAAGTTACGTTTGCATAGACATAAAAATGCATGTGTGTAATCAAACAGGATACCTTGTATCATAAAAAGAGTCATGCACAAATAGAAGCACTGTTCGAATCTCTGAAGTGCTAGTGAGACGACATGTGGTGCTTGGTAACGCCATTTGGTGACTACGTTTAAAAAGACAATCGGCCTTGATGAGAGAATAAAAGAGGAGCAACAAGAGATTCAAAACGATTTGGGGAGAACAATCAATCTGGAGAACCATGTCTAAACCACCTTGAAGGCCAGATTATCGGGTGATTGTCTTATTACTTCATGATTTCAAATTATATTGATAATATAGGGATATATTTTTCTCCTGAGTTTAGAGCTTTGCAATAAAACCAAGAAACACTGCAGATGTATTGTTGATTGATTGCAGCCGTACACATACAAGACAAGTGTCATTTGGTAACGTAACTATGCATTTGTGGAAAAGATTGCCTACTAACCAGCACAAAATAATGGCACCTTAAAAACTCTAGATGACCAGTGGAACTGCTTAGAAGACTTGAGGCATGAGGTTAACGAACACCACGCCACAGCTGGATCTATTCAGTCCTTTTTGTTTTAACTCATTCTGATTCAGATTATCCTAACAGTTTGTATTTCACACACACACACACACACACACACACACACACACACACACACACACACACACACACACACATACACACACACACACACACACACACACACACACACTCATACACACACACACACACACACACACACACACACACACACACACACACAGACGCACACATACACACACACACATACACACACTTATGCGTATGTTTTGTCCTTTAAACATATTGTTCAAAGTTCGAGTATTTTCTTATTGTTTATTTCGTGTTACAGTTAGTCAAAAAGATGCTATGGTATAATGGGTGCTTAGGTAAACAGGAGTCTCTACAGAACTCTGTTCTAAGTCGTACACAACAAAAGTAGTATAACAAATTCAGTCGTCTCTGTTGTCGAACCAAACCATTTTTTCTATAACGTTTGGACCCACAACCTCACAAGTAGCCTATACGTTGGTCATGGAAAGCAAGCCAGGTGGAGAGATGCATGCCCGTAGCAAGGAAAGTACACGGCCTTTGTAAAACATCCAGTATGCAGAACTACGTTTTGACAATGATAACGGAGAGCACAAGATGCACCCTTCTCTCTACTATGAAGAAAGTCACGGGCCTCTGTCCCTGGAGTACGCAAGAAACGTTCAGCTGATGACCCAGGCGGCTAAACATCAGAGGCTTCACGTACATGAAGAAGCAGCCAAGAACAGGCCCAAGAGACCCACCAGTAAGTGCTGAAGAAGGAAGTTGGCTCTTAGGACCCGGAGTTGCTAGATTGCATTGCATAAATCAATCCAACTGGTCGGAAAACCCACCTCCGCCATCCCCACCCCTCCTCCTTCCCCATGGAAAACATACGGCTGCAAACGAATCGCGTGGAAGGCCCAGGCGTCATAAATACAGGTTCTCAGGAGATCCAGAGAGAAAGTCAATGGCCCTGGAGTTTAACCGTTCATATATACAGAAAGTCGGTTCACCCATTCCGGTACAGATGAACCTGCAACGTAAGTCGTCAAAACCGCAGAATCAAGGGAGTCTTTCTGACTTCAAAATGTGCCATCCAGAGCCGCCACTAAAGTGTTCATGTTTTGACCTGTTAGATTCGCTGTTAGTTGTTTCCCATCCTGTGTCAGCTACAACATAGACAACGTTTTTCTAAGTTAGTTAACCAATATTCTCTAACTGCACTTCAGATCACTTTAGGATAATGTTCAGCTTTGATTTCCTCGCTCACTCAGTCTTTTTTTTTTTCACCCGTCATACTGTTCACCTCTCCACCTTCTCTCCCATCATCTTTGATTTATTTGTCACTTTATGTGAAATCTGCCGTCAAAGCAGAATCGGAACCGCTCAAAACAGAGTCAAGAGGAACCATACCAACCTCTCAAGAACAAGAACCTCAAGGGGTAACATTTACAGCTGCTCTCAGTGGTTATGAGAGCTACTGGCATTTCGGTTCACAGTTGTATGAATACGATCCAATCCGCCAGCAAGGAGGCTAAGTGTGGACTGGCTGCTTTACAGCCATGGTTCCTTGTTCCTTGTTAATGAACAAAGATTCAGGCGAGAGTGTTTCAGACAAAGTGTAGTCTTGTCATGGCAGGCATAGCTTGGTGGAGGCTGGCAGCTGTCTTAATAGTCTATATAAAATCTGAAACTATGAATGCAGTTGTTCCTTCGTGACTCCCTAACGATTGATAAATCTAAAGCGACATTTCAGGATCAGTCCGCACGTGTTCGAAAACATCTGAAGAGTGGTGAGGGGTGCATGCGTATACAAACTTTAAGTAGAATGCCTGCTTTGTGACAACACATCGCCCCTACTGTTTTGATCACTAACTCGAAAGAAAAGACAGACATTCGATCTTTTAGCAATACATTGCTCAATATACGTGCATGAACAATAGAATTCAAGTATTGCAAGCTGGCAACTTAAGTCAAAACGTTTTACAATATAAAATGAAATAAAAAAAAAAAATTGACTAGAACCGTGTGTGTGGGCTCTTAAAACGTTAAAGTTATTTTTCTCTTTTCCTCTCAATTTGTCTCTAGTGTGTGTGTGTCTGTGTGTGTGTGTGTGTGTGTGTGTGTGTGTGTGTGTGTGTGTGTGTGTGTGTGTGTGTGTGTGTGTGTGTGTGTGTGTGTGTGTGTTTATAGTATCGGTGTTTAGTTCACGTCGTTATTGGTGTTGTAATTGTTGCTTCTGCTGCTGCTACTGAGTAGTTGTGGTGATTGTTTTAGTTGTTATTGTTGTTTGTCGTAGTGGTTTCTTGATTTTGCAAAGGTAATTCAATGGCGAAGTTCAGTTGTAGACAAGGTGTGTTAGAATTGTAGAATTATGGAGAGAGAGAGAGAGAGAGAGAGAGAGAGAGAGAGAGAGAGAGAGAGAGAGAGAGAGAGAGAGTGCGTGTGTGTTTGTGACTGATAGGCTTGCACTGTCTGAGTGTTTGACTACATTACGAAGCTTTTGTATTTGTATGGTATCTCGATTTTCTTTAAAGACAGGGGTTACGGAAAGTTAACATTTCTTCTCCTTTCGGTTAAGTCCCCATATCTCTCTCTCTCTCTCTCTCTCTCTCTCTCTCTCTCTCTCTCTCTCTCTCTCTCTCTCTCTCTCTCTCTCGTTTTTCTTTGCCTCTCTCTCTCTCTCTCTCTCTCTCTCTCTCTCTCTCTCTCTCTCTCTCTCTCTCTCTCTCTTTCATTTCGGAGTGAAAGGGGAGGGTCGACGGAAAAACTGTTGAACTATGGCTGATGTACGGGGGAAACAGGAATAAAAACGTTCTTTTTTTTCCCCCTGAAGAAGACGCGTAGAAAGTCGGTCATCACCTGACACTCACGTTTAGCATCAGAACGTAGTTTTCTTGATGCGTTTGCTTGTTCTGATAGCCATCTTGTATTACATCTTGTAACTTCGTAAGGGTCTGCTGTTGAAGAGTGTTTGTAATCTTACGAAATAAAATGAAATTGCCGGCCGCTCGCTTTGGCACTTTAAGTAAAC
>JADBJO010006172.1:125000-130000 GCA_016801955.1 Conus betulinus
ACATACATACATACATACATACATACATACATACGTACGTACTTGCATACATACCTAATCCTACTTAAGAACAAATACATAATTATGCTACAGTTGCACCTGAGCTGAAGACAGATAGAGATAAATCACACACACACACACACACACACACACACACACACACACACCACACACACACACACACACACACACACACATCATTTGTCTCCGTTACAAAACAACACCAGCGTTATACAATTGCATCGTAAAAGCCCGCTATGATCAGTTTAAGCAAATTAGTGATAATAGTGACGTACAAGCGAGACAGTTTTGTAATGTGACGTGATGTATGTCGACAGGAAATGAAGTTAAACGACGGTCACAAAGGCCATCGATGACGTCTTACAAAACAGCCTAGGGCTAAAAAAAGAAAACAACAACACACAACAACAACAAACAACAACAAAATCCATTCCTGTTCCAGCAGCCCATAGGGATTGAAATGAAACATTCACTATTTTCAAAATGCGTTGAAGTTGCAGGGGGGAAAATTCATCATAATCAGCTTAGCATAGCATGCTGTGGTATAAACACGACATATACACCTGCACCATTCATACATCCATGCGAACGTAACTGAACACAACACAGCCTTGTATACCATGCGTATACACACACGGGCAAGAAATGCAGGTATGCACAGCACAACAAAAAGTGAGACACACGTTTTACATACATGCATGCATATATACATACACACATACATACGTACATACATGCATACATTCACACACGAATGCATGCATGTGTGTACATGTGCGCGTATACACGTGTGTGTTTTGCACGCGTGCGTGCGTCCATGTGTGTGTGTGTGTGTGTGTGTGTGTGTGTGTGTGTGTGTGTTTGTTCGCGCGCACACACACACACACACACACACACACACACACACACACACACACACACACACACACAGGAGAGAGAGAGAGGAGAGAGAGAGAGAGAGAGAGAGGAGAGAGAGAGAGAGAGAGAGAAGTCAAAGAGCATAATCATTAGTTACAATAACCCCCGAGGTGACCCCTGTGATAGGCTGGGCTCTAAAAACAACACGGCTTGTCCTGATCTACACCAGTTCGTAACCTGCCAGATGAATCACTGACACACTGAAGGCCAATAAAACGGGGCTCTGCTGATCCTGCAGCCATTCAGCTTAATTACCCTCCTCCTGGTCAATAGAAAAGATTAACAAACATGATAGTTACGGTAAAAAAGCAGAGATGAAAAGATGAATGGAAAAAAAAAATACCCAGTTGGCAAACAGATATTGCAGAATGCACGGCAAGTATGTCTTCTAGATATTGTGTCTGATCTAACGACCAAGTCTCCGCATTATAAGAGAGTAGCTGGCATGTTATGGATTGTGAAAAGGTGAACGAGGAACGGACGGACAGAGAGGGGAGGGAGGAGGGAGGGGGGGAGGGGGTGGGGGTGGGGGCAAGTGCAAAATCTTTCTAGGGTAAAAGGTGAATGACTGACATGGGCAGAAAAATCGGAGCAACGGAAAACAGTAAAAAAAAAAAATGAAATGAAGAAAAAGAGATTTAAAGAAATAAGTTAAATACATAAGGAGATACGCACGTAAGTACATGATTAAACAAATCTGTTAATAAAATCGATAAATAATGTATATATGATGGATGAGTAAATACACAAATAGATAAATGAATAAATGATCCTGGGTCATAGAAAGCGACCGAATAAAATGATGCGCATAGTTTCAATGAAGTTTGTTGAAACATTGATTTTTTTTTTTTAATTCTTGATATGATTGCACAATGTGTGTGTGTGTGTGTGTGTTGTGTGTGTGTGTGTGTGTGCGTGTGTGTGTGTGTGTGTGTGTGTGTGTGTGATTCCATGTCATGTGCCACTCACATTGAAACATATTCTTTTAGCATGTTGGGACTTGCATGATGTGAGACACAAACATTTTACAGCAGATTCCATGAAAACCTTGTTCAGAGATGTTCCGCTTAGTGCGATCTTTGAGTTCTCTGAGAGAGATTAACATTTTTCATCGGATCTGAAATTAATTTTTACAGCGGAAAGGTCTTTAACAAAATTTCGGATGGTTTTTTAGAAGATGCATTTTAAAGAATGTGTGAATGAAAAATGGTCTAGTGCCTTCCCTGCCAAACGGCACAGAAGAAAAAAAACGTAACCTAGCGTCGTAACGAAACCTAGTCCGTTGACAATTGTTATTTATTGTAATAACCCCGAGGTGACCCCAGTAATTGGCCGAGCTGTAAACGGAACGGCTCGTCCTGATCTACACCAGTTCCTAACCCACGTGATCAATCACTGACATCCTTAAGGACAATAAAAATGGAGCGCTGCAGCTATTCTGCTAAATTTACCTCCCCGTGTATTGAAAGAAAAAACGTGTGTGTGTGTGTGTGTGTGTGTGTGTGTGTGAGGCTTCAATTGTCACGAGAACATTTAAAGGTTTATGCACACAGCATGCATCTTCTAAATTCTCGCGTCTTTGTCCTTAATCCATTGACCCATCAGCTTGAAATCATGCGCAGTGTGGTCACAAATAATAGCGGATGCGGTGATGCGTATATCGACGAGTCTGCACGTGTTCACACCACCTTGGTGAAACTGAAACTGAAACGGTAATAGGTGAGAAATCTTAATCAAAGGATAAACCTGAATTCATCTGAACCCATTCATATCCATGCGTTCACGAACATGATTTTTGCTATATGAATTTATTGGTCTTCGCCCAGCATTTCACCTGCGCATGGTTTAAGCAAGTTTGGGTCTAGCACAACTTTTGATAGATGTTCTGTCCACTTCAGTCTTATCAGGTTGGGTCTGGAGTGGTTGACCAGAAAATGACTTCCATCTTCAATCACACCACATGCTGAGCGCTTTCAGTCTTCGCTTGTGTTCGTGTACCATCCCCTTACTGTTTACCGGCCATCAGGACTCGCGCGGAGACTACTGTGACAACACTATTAATGTTTTTATGTATGGTTCCTGTCGTCAATTCCCAGTAATTGTATTGTGAAAACATAGTCTGATCTTTCTGTTCCGAAAGCTTTTTGTCTTTAGACTGTGATTTCTTTTTTGGTGGTATATTTTGTTCGAACGACATTAAGGCTTGACTGATTATTTTTCCCGGACATGATTCATCCCTAATATATGTGGAACACATCAGATAACTTCTTGCTGTGGATTGTTACATAATTCGATATTTTGAATTGTACAAACCACCAACACCTAATAAGCATATTGCAAGTTTTCGGTTTATTGGTAAACCCCCTTATCAGATATGAGCTACCATGGGCTTACTAAATGATAGCCTGAATCACAGCATTTTTATCCTCAAACTGATTATTTTTCACTCTCACTTTTATTTGAATTCTCACTCACTGCTTTAAAATCTTGTATGCTTAATCCCTATACATAATGCTACCAGAGTTGAAAGAAGAAATGGTACGATGAGCATCATGTTTAAATAAGAACCTCGGGGTAGCCAGCCAAGACCCTACAAATCAGTCGGAAAAGCTCAAGCTGGTCCGACCAGTGATACCCGATGATACCCCCCTTTCCCTCCTTCATCATTTTCAAATGCATTTTCGCTTTCTATTAGGTGATAAACAACAAAATATATATTTCATGATTTTTAACATATAAATGATACTGCTGTATACATTCACATTACATTTAGTTGGAGCATCACACTTCCTTCATCATCCTCTCTCACCATTCATTCCCAAACCCACCACTCCATCCCTCCCCATTCCTTTTTGTATGTCCATGCTCGTGTTTGTGTGTAAATACATACATGCGAGCATAACTACGTGTGTGCAAGTGTGCGTGCGTGCGCACACGCGCGCGGGCGCGCGCGCGTGTGTGTGTGTATGTGTGCGTGCGTGCGTGCGTGCGTGCGTGCGTGCGCGTGTGTGTGTGTGTGTGTGTGTGTGTGTGTGTGTGTGTGAAGAGAGAGAGAGAGAGAGAGGAGAGAGAGAGAGAGAGAGAGAGAGAGAGAAGAGAGAGGGAGAGAGAGAGAGAGAGTCTGTGTGTGTATGTCTCTTTGAGTGTCTTTGTCTATGGCTGTGTGTTTATATTTTGAAGCATCTGTTGTAGAAGTGTTCGAAGTCAGTCGTGTTGTTTGCTTTGGAGGTTGATAAGATTACAAGGTAATCTGCACACAACAAAGAAAGAATGTTGATGCCATTGTTTATGCTATTAGTATGTATGTGTGTGTATTTGTGTGCGTATGAGTGTATGTGTGTGCGCGCGCGCGCGCGTGTGTGTGTGTGTGTGTGTGTGTGTGTGTCTGTGTGTGTGCTATGGCTCTCTATTTCATTATCTCCGACTCTGTCTGTCTGTCTGTCTGTCTGTCTGTCTGTCTGTCTGTCTGTCTGTTCTCTCTCTCTCTCTCTCTCTCCTCTCTCTCTCTCTCTCTCTCTCCTATAAAGTTCTGAAATACACTTCAACCAATCTTGTTTACCTAGCGTTCCCTCCTGTGTGTGTCCTGATGAGGCCCAGGGGCGGATCAGCTGGAATTAGCCTGATGGGGTATTTCACCGTCACCTATAAAGGTCTAAAGCGCTTTACAATCAACACTCGTTTACACAACGGGCTGCCTACCTGGGTAGTGCCGACTGAAGAGCTGCCAGCTGGCGCTTCATTCAGTCGTTTCCCGTGTCATCCAGTCAGTATCGTTCAATATCGATCACTCATTTTCCTTACTTCCTTCATTCTTTCCATTTCTCACTCAGGGTGCATGCTATGTGTAACGTGTCATCCCATACCAACGGCCAAACTGGCCTACTCTTCCGAATGTTGGTGATGGGATTTTACGTGTGTGCAAGATGTTATGCGTGCGTTCACACACGGAACCTCGGTTTATAGTCTCATTCGAAGGGACTGTATGGGAAATGGAGTCAGAACCAATGTTAACTCCGAGGGAAAAATCCCCCTGTACCGAAACGCCCCGGCGGAGGTTCGAA
>JADBJO010006172.1:135000-140796 GCA_016801955.1 Conus betulinus
AAGAAAAGGTACGAAATCTGAAAGAACGTACATGAGGGTTTCAAACTCCTTCTCCTCCCTCTCTCCCCTACGCCCCCAGCCATAGGCATTGCCATTCATTCTACTCCATCCTTGCTGATACACTCTCTACCCTCAGTCTGCAAAACAAAGCAAAACTCTCCATGCATCTAAACATTACCTTCCGGAGAGTGATAGAAGAGGGAAAGGAGGAAAACGAGCCAAGAAACATCACGTCTTCTAGTGGATAGTGGAAACGTTTCCTGGATAAGTGATCTGTTTGCCATCCTCCTCACGTTTTTGAAGAACGAAAATGTATAGGTGTGTGTACTTAATTTACTTGTTGTGTCTTATTCATGCCTTTTTTTTCTTCATTTTTGTTTTGGTTTGTCTATTTATATATTTATCTACTTACTGAGTTATTTATTTATACATTCTTGTTTTTTTTTTTTTTTTTTTTTCTTTCTTTTCTTTCTTCTTTCGTTCTTTTCCTTCCTTCCTTTCTTTCTTTCTTTTTAATTCATTTATTATATCTCCGTCTCTGTCTGTTTTTTTCTTTCTTTATATATATCTCATTATTTATTCATTTATCTATTTAGTTATGTACCATTTATTTATTTGTTTTTTTTTTTTTATTAATCTATTTATTCATTTATTTATGTATCTATCTATTTACCAATTTCTTTCATATCTGTTTATTTATTCATTTATTTATCAATTTATCTATTTGTTTTTTCTTTTTAAATCTATTTATCTAGCTATAGTTAATTTTCTTTTTCTATACGAGTTTATCTCTCATTTAATGAAACTAAACAGAAGTTCTGCAAACAATCCTGCCCCCCCCCCCCCCCCCCCCCCCCCACCACCCACACCTCCCTCCTCCCTTATCCCCTTACTATCTTTATCGCTCATCTTCTACTCCGTCCGTCTCTACTACCATAACCTTCTCAACTCCCTTCACCTTCTCCCCCTCTCCTCTCTCTCTCTCTCCTCTCTCTCTCTCTCTCTCCTCTCTCTCTCTCTCTCTCTCTCTCTCTCTCTCTCTCTCTCTCTCTCTTGTTCCCTCTCTCTCTGTATGTGTGCGCATGTGCACGCGCGCGTTTGTATCGGTGTGTTCTGCAGATTTTTCATTTCTCTCTTTTTCTGTGTTTACATCGAAAAGTGTTTCTCTAAAGCATCCTCTCTCTCTCTCTCGTCTCTCTCTCTCTCTCTCTCCCTCTCCTCTCTCTCGATCTCTCTCCTCTCTCTCTCTCTCTCTCTCTCTCTCTCTCTCTCTCTCTCTCTCTCTCTCCTCTCTCTCTCTCCTCGTCTGCTTTCTTGATTTAAGTTCTGTCCGTTGCAGATTTTTTAAAATAAAAATGGACTTTCCCCCCCCTCTCCCCTTGTTCCTTATCCCCCTTGGACAAAATGACGCACCTCGTTGGACACCAGTGCAAATGCAAAAACGGGGGAGAAGGAAACGGTTAGCAAAAAGAGGAAATAGAGAAGAAGGAGAAAGAGTAGAAATCAGTACAAATGTAAGATAAAAGTTGCACTTCAACAGACAAAGACAGATCCTGTAGACAAAGACAGATCCTGTAGACAAAGACAGATCCTGTGGACAAGCCATAAGGGACAGGAAGCGAAAAAGCTTGATTTCAGATACTACAGAAAGACATCAAAACAGACTTACAGATTAGAAGACAAAGAATAAGAAGAAGAAGAAGAAGAAGAAGAAGAAGAAGGTAGCGAATAAGAAAGAGATGCTGTGGCTTTTTAGACACGCACTTCCCCCACCCCACCATACCCCTTTCACGAAGCTTTCGGCCCTCAAGCCAAACGAAACAAAATTACAGAAAATTTGAATGAGCCTTGAAAACGCCTTCCGGTGAAGAATAGAGACTGGAGGCGGAATATCAGCATCGAAACACGTCAACAATTCTTCCCCTAGACACTGGGCGCAACGCCTGGATTAGTAATTTGCATTTTGAAGCCATCCCAGCCAGTAACGTTTTCTTTTTCGTGGTTTATTGTTTTATGTTATCCTGGGCGAGTTTGCATCGTTTTGTTCAATGATAACAAATTGAAGTCTTACTTCGACAACTCCACGCCCTTCATCCAGTCTTATAGCCCCCCCCCCCCCCCCCCCCCCCCTTACCCCCCTCTCCCCCACCCTCGCACTGTGCCTAAGTCGTCCTACTCTCTCTCGCTCTCTGTCCTCTCTCTCATCTCTCTTCTTCTCTCCTCTCTCTGTCTCTGTGTGTGTGTGTGTGTGTGTTGTGTGTGGTGGTGTGTGTGTGTGTGTGTGTGTGTGTGTGGTGTGTGTGCGCACACGCGCGCCTGTGGTAATCGCTTTTGTTGACTGAAACTCATCAAAGTTTGGGCCATTGTAGATTTCTAGATAGAAATCAACATCCCTCTCCTCTCCATCCGTCCTTCGTCCCCCCTCTGAACAAAATGATGCGCCCGTGAGATAAGCGAAAGTAAAGTACAGAAAGTAAAACAAGAATGCGAAGATGACGAAAAAAGACAAGAAGAAGTAATAAGACGGATGAGCAAGAAACGAAGGCAAAACGAAAATGTGCCGAGTCAGACAAACATAAAGAGAGATCCCGTTGACAAGGCGGAAAAAAACAAGAAAGGCACCCCCCCCCCCCCCCCCCCCCCAAAAAAAAAAAAAAAAAAAAAAAAGAAAAAAAAAACAAAAAAAAAAAAAGAAAAAAAGAATAAGAAAAAGAAAACAAAGACAGAAAAAAAAAAAATCAAATCTGTATGAATTTGCCTGAACATACATGTAGAGAAGAAGAAGGAGGAGGATGAGGAGGAGGAAAGCAGGAAGAGGGAGAAGGGTGAAGAAGAGGAGGAGACGTAGGAGAAGGGGAGGAGGAGGATTGACGAGGAAGGCGAGGAAGTACTGTGCTAAGAATAAAGGTATGGAATGATGAGGATGATGAGACTGGTTATAGTCGTGTGGGGTGTGGCAGTGGGGGGGGGGTGTGGGTGGGCGAAGCCAAGAAGAAGAACAACAACAACAACATCAACTAATAGCAAGACCCAGAGGTAGAGCATAAGAAAAGAAATGGAGTGACGACTTTTAGACACACACACCCAACACCCACCCAACCCACCGCCTACCCCCGATGCCTTCCTCATCCACGCCGCTCCTCGCCCAGACAGCCTCCTGCCTCCCCATCCAACCCTCTTGTTACCCTCCCTCTACTACCCCTCATGCCCACCCAAGGAAAGTCCTGCCCCCACCCTTGCTCTCTCTCTTCTTCATCTCCAACCTCTTGATCTCTCCTCTCCTCGCGCCGTCTCTACTCCTCTCGTCCCTCACTCTCTCTCTTGCAACCCCGTGTCCTCAACCCCTCTCTCTCCCTCTTCTCTCTCTCTCTCATTCTCTCTCTCCTCCGCCTCACCCGTCTCCATCTCTCCCACTCTCACGTCTCTCTCTCCTCTCAAGGGCTCTCTCACCTCCTCTCTCACTCACTCTCCGTCTCCTATCTCCTCTCTCCCCCCCCCTCAATCTCTCTCTCTCTCCGAAAGAAAACAGAATTAACACAGAATCTGAATAAGCCTTGAGAACCTCTTCTGGTGAAGAACTAAAAGGAGAGGGAGGAAAATCAGCATCCAAAACACAACAGCAGTTTTTTCTTTCCCCCTAGACACTGAACCTAACACCTGGTTATTCATTGCATTGCATCCCCCCTCTCGACAGACCTTTTCTTTCTTTTAGTCTGTTCTGTTTGTTTTGTTTTGTTTTTTTTTCTGTTTTGTTCTGTTTTTGAGAGTGTGTGTGCAACTTTTGTTAGATAGAAAAACAAACACAAGCTCTACTTCGACCACCCCTTTCCCCCCCTCAATCCAACCTCTTGATCCCTCCCCCTATTCTAGCCCACCCCTACTACACCTGTACTCTCCTTCAAGCTCTCTCTCTCTTTCTCTTTCTCTCTGTCCTCTCTTCTGTCTCTCCTGGCCTGTTTCCTCTCTCTCTATCTGTCCGTCTCTCTGGCCTCTCTTTCTCCTCTCTCCTCTTTCCTCTCTGCTCTCTCTGCCTGTCATCTCTCCTTCTCTGCCTCCCTCCTCTTTTCCTCTCTCTGTCGCTTGTCTCTCTCTCCTCTCTCTTCCTCTCTCTCTCTCCTCCCTCTCCCTGTCCTTCTCTCCCCTCTCTCTCTCAGTCTCTCTCTCTCTCTCTCTCTCTCTCTCTCTCTCGTCTCTCTCTCTCTCATCTCTCCTCTCTCTCTCTCTGACATTATCAGCTTCCTTTGGTGATTTTTTTTTAAACAATTGTTTTTGACCGATGTAGATTTTTTTAATAGAAACTGGACGCGCCCCCCCCCCCCCCCCCCCCCCCCCTTTCCCGTTCCCGCTCTTCCTCCACTTCCTTTCTTCTCCCGTCCCTTCGCTTTGCTTCTTGCCCAACAGATTCCTCACAAGAATAAAGAAAGTAACAACAACACAACAACACAACAAAAACCCAGAAGAAAAGTGGGAAGTGGAAGGAACAGAAGCAAAAGCTGATTGCATATTGAATTTCACAAAATCAAGACAGCAGATAAAAGATCTTGTAAACTAAGCCTAAGCAATGAATTTTGCATTCGTGTACCACAGAATACACATCCAGACAAGAACATAGACGAAAGAAGAAAGACGAAGAAGAAGAAGAAGAAGAAAGAAGATGAGGAGGAGGAGATATTAGGAGGAGGAGGAGGTTAAGAAGAATAGGATAGGAGTGAGGAAGAGGAGAAGTATGAGGAGGAGGAGGAGAGGAGGATAAGAAAGACTAATAAGAATAAGAGAAGAATAACGAAGAATACCCAGGAGGAGTCTGAGTAGGATTAGAGGGGATAGGTAGGATTAGTAGGTATGGGATGGAGGACAACAACAAGATTGACTATAGCACGGCCAAGAAACCAAAGAAGAAGACCAAGAGAAAACAGGAGTCCGAAGAAGAATAATAGGAGGTAGAGATAATAAAAAGAAATGGAGTGACGACTTTAGACACACACCATACCCCAACCCCAACGCCGACCCGAACGATACCCTATCCACGCCACACGCCTCGGTCCTTAGTCCGAAAGAAAACAAAATTACACAGAATCTGCAACGAGCCGAAGAGCAAAAAAGGTAGAGGGAAGGAAAATCATGCAACGAAAACACAACAGCAATTTTTCCTCTTCCCCCTATACGCTGAACCCTACACCTGTGGGTAGTCATTTGCATTGCATCCTCCTCCCGCCTCCCAACAGACCTTTTTCTTTCTTTTAGGTCGTTCCTCTATTATGGTCTTTTTGAGAGTGTTTACTACTTCTGTTAGTTAAAAACAAACACAATTCTACTTTCGACCACACAATACAGCACCCTCCATCCAACGTCTTGATCCTACCCCCTGTCCCATGGTTCCTCGCCCCCCCCACCCCTACTAAAACCCGTACACACACATACACACCACACTGCCCTCTCTCTCTCTCTCTCTGTCTCTCTCTCTGTCTCTCTGTCCCTGTCTCGTCTCTCCCCCTCCTCTCTCTCCATCTCTCTCTCCCTCTCATCTCTCTCCTTCTCTCTCTTCTCCGCCATCTCCGGCCATTATTCAAATATATTTTGAGTCTCTCATTTTTTTTTTAAAAGTTCTTTTGACCCAGGGTAAAGTTTCATATACAAAGTGGACCATCCACCCCCAATCCCCCTTCACCTCCCCATACCAATTGGACCCCAGCACCCCCCCCGCTCCCCTCCACCCCGCTTCCGACCCTTCCCACAACCTTCCTCTCCTCCATTTCTTCCTCCGCGTCCTTAACCTCGTACTCTTTCTTTTTTGCC
>JADBJO010006173.1:25000-35000 GCA_016801955.1 Conus betulinus
ACATGAAACAAAACAAAAAAAGCAGGAAAAGGAAAATCACATGGTACAACCCTCCATATGATGGACGAGTAAAAACAAACGTAGGGAAAGAATTTTTTCAAAATTTTTGACAGCATCCTTCCCAAAAGAACACAAACTGTCCAAAATATTCAACAAGAACACCATCAAACTATCATATTCATGCATGCCTAACCTAAAAATATAATTGATTCATCCAACAAAATGAAAAGCAACACAGCAAAGAAGGGTGAAGAAAGGAAACCCTGCAATTGTACTAAAAAGAACAGTGTCCCTTAAGCAACAAATGCCTCTATAACAACATTGTATACCAAGCCACTGTGACATCAGAAAATGAAAAAGAAACATACATAGGGATCACTGAAACACTTCAAACCAGATATGCAAACCATAAACAGTCATTCAACAAAGAAAAATACACAAAACCAAACAGAACTGAGCAAATATATTTGGAGACTTAAAGACAAAAAAATAAACTATAACATATCCTGGAAAATCATAAAAAGGCATCACCATACAATAACATTTCAAAAGATGCAACCTATGTTCAACAGAAAAATGGTTAATACTATGCAAACCATACTTAGCAACCCTAAATACTAAAGTAGAAATAGTAAACAACTGCAGGCACAAATGGAAATCGTTGTCAGCAAACGCACCCTGAACTGTAAACAACCTGAAAAACCGAACAACACGTGCAGCCAATCCGCACGTGCAAACAGTGACATTAGGCCATATAACACCGGCAGTAGGCGACCCAAAACCATTATATATATATATATATATATATATATCTTGTTTTTTGATACAGTCGACATTTTCTTTTATGCAAGCATTAAACATATTTAGCGCATGATCTAATGAATATATCGCAGCATCCAGTCTTCTTTGAGTTTTTCTAAACTACATGACAAATCTTGAAACAAACTGGCGTTTTCATCATTGTATACACATTTTTCTATGACGTATTCATCCACTTCTTTGAGTTTTCTAAACAACCTAACTAATCTTGAAACAAACTGGCATCGTCATCATTCCATACACATTTTCTATGACGTATTCATGTTCTTGGCTACTGGCATGCACACTACTTTCGTTAACAAGAGATAAAAAAAACTGACATGACACAGGTCAATGATCAAAGTCAATACGTTCTAAGACATTTAGCCTGCATGAATCTCACAAATGAGCAAAACAATCATTAGAAAATACAAAATAATCTTCAACACTGCATCCAGAGTCAGAAATGTGTGTATATAGCGACCTTCCAGGTCACCTTTACTCGCCCCCAGTACGATCAAAAGCCGTTCATACATTCAGTAACTTTTTTTTTTTTCTAATCCAATTCATGTTTGGACATTAATCTGTAAACAAAAAAATGAAGTCAGAAGGTATTAACCATTTCTATACATCGTTTTTTTTTCTTCTCAACTGTTGTTTTTGACATGATTCTGGTATGAATATTGAAACCAGTCTACCAATCAACTGCTCACCGTGTTGGCATTACATTCGTTTCGTTTCTCCTTGGATCAAGTGCACAGCGACAGAATCAACATGGGGAGGAGTAATTAGCCATGGCAAACACGCACACACGGATCAGGATAGGGGCTAATCTGATTACGCCGAAGTGATCACACAGCTTTGAGTGAAGCCCCCACCTCAACACCCACGATGTTTTAACCCTTTGAGCATGTTTTCTTCTTTCTTCTTTTTTCTCCCGAGACGTGAACGTGTTTGACATCGCGTGCATAGAAAGCCATTCTCTGAAACGTTTAGTCGTCCCAGCAAAGATCTGGCAACCTTACTGAATCTATAAGGATCTGCATGGAGACTTTAACGTGGAAACTGCTCTTCGTCTCATAACGAGAGAGAGAGCGAGAGAGAGAGAGAGAGAGAGAGAGAGAGAGAGAGAGAGCCCCTCCAGGTAAGCAGAAGCGGCATGAAACTATGTGTTACGTGATACAGAAACCAATCTGCCCATCATCTATCCACCGACGCCGTATTACATTGGGTAGCCCTGCAAGCAAGCACGCACGCACCCATAGCAACAGAATCAATGAGGAGGAGTAATTAGCCTGAATGAGCACACGCAGAGTGTAAACATGATGAAGACCACCACAGGCAGATGCTGAAATAGCTTCCGGCGATGTTTTAACCTGGAAATCTAAATGGGTCTATTTTCCCCTTCTTTTTGTGCATCGATTTGTTGAAAATACAGATTTTGTTTGAAGAGTATTTGTAGCCACGCTATACAATTTTCATGAAGCACCGCTCTTTCAGGTGAAGGCCTGGCAAAGCAGTTAGAAACCATAAGGAGGCTTTTACTGTGAAAAATATCCTTTCGTTCCACAGAGGTGATGGGGAGAGAGAGAGAGAGAGGAGAGAGAGAGAGAGAGAGAGAGAGAGAGAGAGAGAGAGAGAGAGAGAGAGAGAGAGAGAGAGCGAGGGAGCGAGAGAGAGAGCGAAGGGAGCAAAGAGAGAGAGAGAGAGAGAGAGAGAGAGAGAGAGAGAGAGATTCCATCCATCCATCCATCCATCCATCCATCCATCCATCCATACATACATACACACACACATACATCATTTTGTCTTGGGGCTTTGTTTAGTTTGTTGTTGTTGTTGTTGTTGGTGGTGGTGGTGGTGGTGGTGGTGGTTTGTTGTTTTTTGGTCGACGGGCGTAAACACAAACACATCTACCCAGCAACTGCCCTAAACAAGCCTGCCTCTGTTTGATGCCTCCTTAGATCAAGGGTATACCGGCAGAATCAGCGAGGAAAGTGTAATTAGCCAGAACAAACAGGGCGATTGAACAGGCTGATCTAATGACACACAAGTGATCACACGGGCTTCAGGCAAAGTTTTGACCTCACGACCTACGGTTCTTTTCCACGTGGTGATATTTTTCCTTTCACCGCAAAGTATGGAACATTTTTCGTTTTTAACGTTTCGTGCATAGAGTGTTATTTTCTGAAGGCATACAGCCCTCCGTCCAAAGATCTGGCAAAACTTATCAAATCTATAAGAATGTGCATGGAAGCCTTTCATGTGAAAACTGTTCTTGATGCTGTCATGATGAAGAGAGTGAGAGAGAGAGAGAGAGAGAGAGAGAGAGAGAGAAGCAGAGAGAGAGAGAGAGAGGCAGAGAGAGAAAGAGAGGTGGGAAGCAGAGAAGAGAGAGAGAGAGAGAGAGAGAGAGAGAGAGGTGGGGGAAGCAGAGAGAGAGAGAGAGCAGAGAGAGAGAGAGAGAGAGAGAGACATGAACTAGGCCTTGTGCCCGTGTCAATGGGGACATAGGGGGAGGGGGATGTGGGGGTAGAAACAAAAACATAGTCAAAAAAAAGCAAATATAACTGGAGAGAGAGAAAGAAACCTTGTAGGTAAACATGCCTATTCTCAACGGAGTAAACGCTCTTACATTCTCTCTCAGTCAGTAAACAGTATGTATCTCTTATAACAATATACACAAGTATATGACTTAGGGCAGGTCTTTTACAAAATTCAGATAAGTAATTTTTTTTTGTAGTTGCCGCAAGTTTAGGAACATGCACACACACACACACACACACACACACACACACACACACACACACACACACACACACACACACACTAACAGATCCGCGCTCAGCTTTGCTGTATCGATTAGGGGCAAGCACATTCTCGTGTCAGACAGTAGCAAGGTCAATTTAAAAGCATTTGGTTGTGAGTAATATTTGGGGGGGATGTACATTTCACGTAGTTCTTTATATTTCGTACAAACAAGAATAAAATGCAATTCCGATTCTTCTGTATTAAGACAAAATGGACAGTTAGCATTTTCTCGTTTGTTTGAATGTCTTGACCGATGGGGTTTTTAACTGTGTGACACACCGAGTCGTATTCTTGTTAGGTGTTTTTCTTAGAACAGGATTTCTGACCATTGTTTATATAGTTTGGGACATCACAGAGTTGTCTCTAAACGATGAGTAGAATTTTATATCTGTCCCTAGACCTAAGAGTGTGAATCCAAATCTTGCAAACGGCAATCAAGTAATCTCTGCTTGAAGGCAGAAACAAAAAAACTTTAACATGACCCACACCTTGGTTATATCCCAGACATAGCCAAACCCATATCTATATAAATTATAGCATATGCTGGTTGCCCAGTTCTTTTTTGCCATTATTGTGGAGGATGAATAGCATTTTTTTGTATGCTTTCTTTTGGTAGGCGGTTTTTTTCTTCCATTGTGATAAGTTTAAGCCAGTATTTAATACATTTGGTGTAAGTCTGATATATAAGGGATACCTGCCAGTTTCACAATATAGGAGTGCACTAGGTGTTTTAATGCTAACATTTAACAATCGTTTCATGGCAAGCAGATGCACTCTTTCGATCACAGTGTGATTTGCTGTCAAGCCCCAAACTTCTGCTCCATAGGTCAAAATAGGCTGAATTTGACAATCAAAAATATCTTAAAGAAAAGTTTGGGATTATTTTTCCCCAAGGGACCAAAAAATTTCAAAATACTGAAAATGCCTCTTTTAGCTTTCATAGCCATGTCTTCCAGTGAGTAAGAAAGTTAAAGTTAATCCCGTGGAGAAGATCAGTCCAAGGTACTTGTACTGGTTTACTATTTCTAATTGTTTGCCATTATAAAAACCATTTCTCTCTCTCTTCCAGCAACATGACCCCCATTTCTAAATATGATTATTTTAGATTTTTCTTCTTCATTAACCGTAAGCTGGAGTCTGTTGGATGTTTTACTCAGAATATCTAACTGATGCTGGAGACCAATCACAGAGTGAGAGAGGAGAACAACATCGTCAGCAAATAACAAAATGAGTATGTGTATAAATCGGGTGACAAACTTATCCCGTGTTTTCCCGATTGTATAATGTCATTTGCTAGTTCGTTGATGAATAGGGAAAACAAAATTGGGCTGCAATTATCACCCTGTGTTTTAACCCACGTGGACAATGAAAAGTGTCAGTGACGTCATTATTTGCACGAACTTTCGCTTTTACCACTTGGTACATGCTTCTTATATAGCTTTATATATCTTACCACCAATGCCGTTTTTTGCGTAATATAAGCCACAGGTGCTTTCTGTCTATAAGATCGAACGCTTTTTTTTTAAAATCTATAAACGCTGCGTACAGTTTCCGACCAGCTGACAACTGTTTTTTTGGACAAGTGTTAGTAGCGTAAATATATGATCAACTGTGCTATAATTCTTTCTAAATCCTGCTTGTGACTCGCTTAATATTTTATTGAGTTCTACCCAGTTGGTTAGGCGATTGTTTATAATGTAGGTGTACAATTTACTATTAATGTTCAGCAATGATATACCTCTATAGTTGTCGGGTAAATTGGCATCACCTTTTTTGTACAGGGGCTGAATAAGCGATTCGGACCAGCAAAGTGGAAAGGTTCCAGAATCAAAAAGTTTGTGTAAACAGTTTAGTTAGGAAAGAAATAATCTGCGGGGAAGCAAATTTGTAAAATTCACCGCTGAACCCATCTGGTCCAGAGGCTTTGCCAAACTTCAGTGCTCGGATAGCTCCCCTGACTTCTCTGACTCGGTAATTACCGCATCCAGTTCAGAGCTGTCGAAATTAGTGCCGAAAAAAAACACTGATTATCATTATCGTAAGTGGAATCAAACTTTTCGTCATGTGTAGCATCATTGTTAGAACAGACAGAATCGAATACTGTCCTAAAAGTGGTCAAACCACTCTTCTTTAGTAATACAACTATCCGCTATTTTCCTAGATGTTCTTGACTTGATTGTCCCCCAGAACTTTTTTGGGTCGGTCTTATTTTCTTCTAGTATTTCTAGCGTAGCGTGCGTTTTTTTTTTGTCTTCCTTCCTTTTACTACTTATTAGATATTTATATTCTTTTCTGTTTTCGGAGTAGAAACGTCTAAGTTCTTCGGCACGCTTTTTGTCTTTACACTTATTGAAATTTCTCTGAGAGAAATTTGCAAGTCTGATTTCATCCTCTTACATTCAGTATCAAACCATGGGCTTTTCCTTATTTCGCCAATTGTAACAGTTTTTTTTATCATACACTGACCAGCAACAGTCAAGCCTTCGTATAATTTATTTATGGCCAAATCTATATTTTCGTCAATTAATGCAGAAGCTTGATTGAAAGTATCAATAACGTCTTTAGACGTAAGAGCTTGTAAATAGGTATACAGGTTGTCCTGGTTCCAAACAATTCTTTGGACTACAGTCTTTTTAGGTTTGACGCAAATCTCTCTTAAATGCTTTTGAGTACTTAATATCATTTCAATAGGCATATGTTTGCATTCGACTTTTGGAATTACTCGCAGTTTTTGAGCGTATCCAACAATGCACCTGGACATCAAAAAATAGTCAATGACACTAGATCCATTGTGTGCAATATACGTGTATTCGCCTTGTTTGTCGCCAGAAATAAGACCATTCAATATCAATAAGCAAACTGTTCACACAATCTCAGCAAAAATCTGCCAAAATCATTTGTTGACGACGTGTCTTTAGAGTTTCTTTGATACTGACTTTCTAACTCAGTTTCATCTGGATTGCTCAAAATTAAATCGGGGGAAGAAAAGTCTTCAGCATTTGCATTTCCAGTCCTTGCATTAAGATCTCCCATTACTATGAGAGCAATTCACCAAATTGTTCATAATATCTAAAATACAATGTTCCAATAAGTAGGTTCCATTTTCAATTTCTGTATCAACATAATAAGGGCTCTGACTAGGGGGAATATACATACCAATGAGCACATTATCAAAATGTAGGCCCATAATTGCTTTGGACATCTTGAGAACGACACAGTTGTCATATTCTAAAGGAATACGCTTTACAAAATTTTGATAATTCCTTCTTGACCAATAGAGCAACGCCGCCAGACAAGCGCGAGTTTGCGCTCTCTGACAGTTTGAGCGCTGGGGACACGAAAAAACCTCAAAGGGTGGGAAAAAAATGCATGGGAAAAATCGAATGCGAACGTTTCAGTGAGAAAAATTACATCATAATCAGAGAGAAACAATCTGACTTCAGGTTGATAGACGGTACACAAGCCTTCAATATTATAAGTGACAAAGGATAGAGATTTATTGTTGAAACAAGTGGACTTAAAGGATTTCATGACACGGACAGGGCCGAGTCCCTAGGTGTTCGCAGGTTGCCCTTTTCTGTCAGTTCGTGAAGAACCAGTCCCAACACGCGGGAAGCATTCTGTCACTTGTTGTTGTTGTCTGGCATTTGCTTTGCTGCGGGTCAGTCTGCACTGGGTTTGGGGAGTCTCAGATATTAAAGAAAAGTTCTGCTGGTCTGACTTCACGAAGCTTTTCTCGGAAGCTCGGAGACTGCCTCTCACTTCTGTATCGTTTGAGGTGATTGGGGACTGGCTTTCTATCTGGTCAACAGCAGACCAGGGATTAACCAGCTGTTTGACGACTGTGTCACTAGTGTCCATCTGGTTGTCAACATTAGGTGAATTGACTGTGGACATGGATGAGGACAGATCTGTTTGGGCTGGAGAGATTCCATCGCAGGCAGTCTGCGTAGGGTAGCCGGGCGCAGCATGGAGACGGGGGGTGCTACTGCCTAGCACGCCATTCTCTGCCGATGAAGAATAGTTTTTTTCTGGAGAGGGGTGTGCCATAGCACCATCATCAGCTACTGTAGTCTGTCGAGGTGCTTGGTAGTCGCCAAGTACATCCTGGCCATTCACATCCATTGGTGCAGACACTGGCTGATGCTCCGTATTCCTCTCTGCACCGTGCTCAGGGACGGATCTTGTGACCTCGTGATCAGTGGAAGCCAGTAGACTAGCGCCCCACTTGTTGATCACGATCCCGTTATTTGACCGTGAAGAGCGCTGGGGTTTTGGAGGGTCTTCCAAATGTTGTACAGTCCCTAGATTTGTAAATGATGTAAATTCGTGATTAGAATGTGAGGTGAGATAGCTATGCGCCATCCTTTCCTCGCCCTGGTGTGTCCCCGCTGACAATGCTGATGCATGCGGGATGTGGCCAGTGTTTCTCTGCCCGATGTCCTGGAAGTAGCGGAAAAGTGGGTCATGTCTGCCGTCCATGGAAGCTGGCTGTCCGGGGGACAAGGATTCTGGTGGGGAAGGTCATGAGAGCGGTTTGGGGCGGGGTCATGAGAATAGATTGGGGCGGGGTCATGAGAACAGTTAGGGGCGGGTTCATGAGAACGGTTTGAGGCGAGATTATGAGAGCGTTTTGGGGCGGGGTCATGAGAGCGGTTTGGGGCGGGGTCATGACGATATGGGGGCGGGGTCATGAGAGCGGTTTGGGGGGGGGTCATGACGATATGGGGCGGGGTCATGAGAACGGTTTGGGACGTGCCATGAGAACGGTTTTTGTGGCAGGGTCATGAGCACGGTTTTGGGAGGAACCTGACAGGATGGCTGGTTCAGGCGTTTGGGCCTGTGCTGGGCTGCTCGATGAAGTCGATGTGGACTGCATCTTCGTCAGCTGATCTCTCCACATCATATGGAGGGAAAGACCTCCTGTTCCTGCCGTAGAATAGTCTGCCCTTCCAGAAGTAGGCGTGGCGGCCGGCACCTCTTTCTTCTTTAATGATCTGGTTCTGGCGGTCTGTGAGGTCCGAGGCAACACGTATCCTGACATCAGCCACCATCTCCCTTCTGCAGTCCTGGGCCTTGAGAATGTCTACCTTGTCTTGACCATGACGCAGTCGGGCAATGATAGAACGGGGATGACCACTGTTCCTCTTTGGACCAACACGGTGTGCACGCTCTATATCGTCGACTGACCATTGCTTGAAAGAAAAGAATCGATTTAGTAGCTGTACGACCTTACGAACACACATAGAAGAATCTGTCTCTTTAGGGCCTTCAAAAACATTGAAGAACCGTAAGTTGTTGCGACGAGAAAAGGACTCTAGTTTGTCAACTTGTATATCCATTTTGTGAGACACATCTAGGAATAGATCTTTCCACCACTGGAACAGGTTTTTGCATTGTTCTTCCAGGATGTGGCACTTGTCGGACAAAAGGCTGACATCATGCTTCAGCTGCTCGTTATCTCTTTGCAGAGCTTCGCAAAAGCATTCCAATTCTCGTATTGTGTCATTATTTTGGTACTGTGGGTAACCTGCTATGGAGAACATTCGTTGACTCAGAGACTCAGGGGCTTGTTTTTGAGCAGTCACGGAGTGCACAGTTCTGCTATCGACTGGAGAGCGATCATCAATGTAATAGGTATTTGGGAATCCAGTGTACTGATTCCATTTTTGTGCTTCTCCTTGCCGGCCCAGGGTTGGATTCAATATCTCCGCAAGACAACAAAAACCAACTGATCAGAACCGCAGAGGTTTCAAGAATGAAAGAACAGTGTTATGTGTGGAATATGAATGAGTATTACGACACGTGCCTTTGGTTTGTGACTCCTTCTTGACTTTAACGTGAAGCGCACTGCCACGCTCCACATCAGGAACAGACGGTGAAGTTGAGCAACGCTTGCTGTCACACACAGGTGGTTGAAGTTGTCACCCTCAGTGTGTTGGGATTGGAAAGTTTCACAGACGCCTGCATCATTTTTTTTTTTCAGTCAGTATCGTCGTGGTGAGAAGAACAGAAGCAAGAAACATTGTCATCACACTGGTAAGGGGGCCACGCAAGACTTATCTCATGTGCCTGTGTCGAAGTCTTCCCCTTCCTTCTGTCCTGAGCACGGAAGTAATTTGCACGTGTTGCAGCCATGGTTGTACGGCTGTCCCATTTGACCGAGGAATAGAGTTCAGTATTTTAAAGTCCTTCAATATATTTATGTATAAATTTTAGTAAATCAATTACTGGGTCAATCAGCACTGAAATGATTTCACAAGTTCAACACAGTCTGCAACACACCTTCACCCAATGGTATACAAAAATTCGTCGCTGTTTGTAATCCAGAAAAAAGAGCAAGAGTAACCAGCCGGAATGAGCACTCACGCAGGTAGCACACATTATCAAG
>JADBJO010006173.1:47500-52500 GCA_016801955.1 Conus betulinus
TGGTTGTTCCACTTTGTATTACAGTCCGCAGGACTGGTTTCGTGACTTCACATCAGAAGCCATGGGAAGAGACTTTGTTCATTTCACAATCCGTAAGATTTTTTTTTTTTATGTCATGATTATCAAAATTCACGTGAGGCAAGTTAGGTTTTGTTTCTCGATATTGTTGTTTTGTCGTTTTGTCCGTCGAGACGACGAAGACCATCTAGTCATCCTGGGATCGGGGGTGAGTGCGTAGATGGCTGGTCAGGCCGATCTGCGCCCGGAAAGATCTATCACAGTACGGACAGGTGATGGTGGCAGCAGCTGAGAGATCTGTTGACACTGGTCTTCCTGATCATCCTGCGCTGCTCAGCTGCAGCAAATCTGTAACTTTCACAGTTTTCTGCACCTTTGCGGACATATTGATATTACAGTCCGTCTGAGCCACCAACTTCAAATCACAATTTAGAAAAAAACACAACCTGATATCATGATCCAAGTGAACATGTTTTGCCATTTTTAAGTCACAGTCACGTGATCCGTCCACCGTGATTTTCTTTGCATTACTGTCTACCGGAACTGTCTTGTTACTCCATATCGCAATTGAGAAGAAAGCTGCATTTGCATTTGTTACTTCATTTCATGATCCAGGTGTGCCTGCTTAGTTACTTCATATAACAATGTACAGGCGCTGCGCTTATCATTTTGTGTCATGATCTACAGGAAGTACCTTTGATAACTGATATCAAAATCCACGCGCACCCTCTTTGCTACTCATATCACGATTCAGGTGAACCGATTTGGTACTTACCATGAAAACCCAAGTGGGCCAGGTTTGTTACTTTCTTACAGTCCAGACAAACTGTCGTTGTTACTCCTTGTCTAATCCAGAGGAACAAACTTTGTTACCTACAAGTCATAAACCAAAGAAATCAACTTTGTAACATCATCTCACGATCCATAGGAACTGACTTTGTTACTTCGTGTCAAAATCCAAAGAAACTGGCTTTGTAACTTGAGACCACAAGTCAAGATACTGGGCTTTGCCATTACATATCACAGTTCAAAGGAACCAGCTCTTTAACTACATATTGCTAATCTAAAAGAGCCGGCTTTGTTACAGCGTATTACTGTCCATGGGAACCAATGTTATTACTTACAACAATGCACGGGGAACCGCTTTGTTACTTTTTATCACAGTCCCCGTCTTTGTTATTCAAAACATCAAAACAGTAATAGGAAATTACCTCTTCACTCCATGCCTCATTCCATACAAAGAGGTCACGCAAGTTCATGTCACATTTCACTGGAACTGGCATCGTTGTTTCACACACTGCAATCCACAGGAACCAGCATCGTCAGTTAATGTCAAAACCCACAAGAATCAGCTCCATGCTTTCACATCACAATCGACAGGAGCCAGCTTCGCAACTTAACATCACAAGCCACCAGAACCTGTTGAATGTTTGTATTACAATCCACGGGAATCAGTTTTCCTGTTTCCTACTGTACTGCACAGAAATCAGCCTTGTCATAATCATGGGGACTGGTTTGGTCACTTTGTATCATAGGTCACTGGAACTGCCTTTGTTACTCCATACCAAGATCGACTGGAAGTGATTCAGCTATATCATAACCAGCTAATGAAAACAAACATGTGAGGGCCATTACTGTTGTCAGGGCGTGCTGTCTCATTTTCTGATAACTCTCCTAAGGTGCCCCCCCCCACCCCCACCCCCACCGTGTCTATTTTAAGGCCGAGTCCTAGCATACAGGGGTATCATACTGACAACGTGACGATGTTCCCATGGCTACAGATGAGGGGATTCAAACTAATGTGGGGTCTGAACTTCACATAACAAACTAGGTGAGCAGAAACGAACTGCATGACAGAGTTCATTCAAAATCGACCTTGCTGTGTGATACTTTCAACACGCATTTGCTCGACTACGAGGCTTGTTTCCCTGATCAATATGAATTTTGTTTATGTATGATGTAAAACTGGTAACAAAAAAAAAGTAAGACATCAGTTTTGTTTTCAAGACTGACTAACAATTGAACCCTTGTCATGTTGGACTGTGGTGGCGGGCGGCATTGTTGTTGGAGGGATGGGTGGGTTCGTGTCTCTATATGGGTCGTATGGTGTCAGGGACTGATACGTTGGTTAGACGCAAGACCCAGGATGGCCAATCATCGCCTGTTTGCATGGCAGGCTGTTTATATCTCCATGTTGATTTCTGTTCATAAAGTCAAAGATCTGGTAATGACGTTTGCTCTTCTTTACTCGGGCAACGTTTGTTGTGGAGTGAGTGACGACAGAGTTCGTTTCCCAAAGTGTGGGTAGGTATGCTAGTGGCTTCATGCCGTTGTCAGGAGGTCCGTCCCAGAGAACTATGCTCTTGCCATGACCAGGGTCTTTGACGTGTCTGTGTCGTCTTCTTGTCCGCCTTCCAAAGGCTGGTATGGACCAATGACAAGTTTATTTGTTGGTCTGTTCGCTGATATATTATCCATGAGAAGACGTAAGATCTTCACTCCTATGGTTCCCACCCTCGTTGCCTTGTCAGCAGCACCTAATGCCGAGAGTGGGATGATATCACCACAGTTCCTTGTCATGATTGTACCCCAGTCTGAGAAATGTCGTTTGTGTCCCGTCTTAGGTGCAGGACTGTCCTTTCGTCTTCGTTGGAGTCTGCCTGTGGACACGCCCCCTCTTTGCGGGCCGCAATAGTCGACAAGAGCGTCAACCAGGGTAGCCTCCTAGAGTCTGGACTGTAAATAGACATTTCCAGCAGAGTCTCTCCGATGGTGTTGTGTCACTCAGTTGGTCAATGAGTGGTAAGGTGTGTAGTACCCCATACCACCTTTGCATTTGAACACTGAACCTGACATTGCGGAATAACTGATTCTGAATCTTAAGCATAACATTAGGGCGGCACATCGGTTCTTGGAATCCCGTTCAAGACAATACCAAAAAGAAAAAACACTGGTTACTGTAGGAAATAGTGTGAAGTGTACACTGATGGACATCTGAAGTGTGAGTTAAACTAAAGTTGCGCTATAGTATGTGCTCCCCCCCCCTTTCCACACACACACACACACACACACACACCTTTCTTTCCGGGAAAACGGATTGTTTCGTTGTGAGGAAGAGACATTTTAGTTTCCATTTTTAGAAAGACGCCTTCCTCTGCGCTGGGGGCGGACGGGGGCGGAGATTGAACAGATGTCTAGTTCCTGTAGACTGAGAGACAGCATGAGCCTTGGTGGTTAAGTTGCTGGTGTCCAAAGTGGGGAGAAATAGTATTTGAGTGTGTCACTGCTTCCCGAAATCTGGAGGAAACAGCCCCGCAACTTTGTTGTCTTCCGGCAATTATTTCTCAAATATGTTCCTACGTGTTATCCGTCTCATGCTATTTATACATAGCCTGTTAATTATTATACATATCTGCTTTAGTTAAGAAAATAACTTGTAATGTTACACTCTGAAGTTTTGTTTTTTTTATAAAGACCCTCATGTTAAGAGCAGAAAATGAAGGGAAAAAATACCTCTGAAGGTGTTAACACAGCAGGGGCTTTCACGGATTACTCCGGCCTGGTTGGTTCGGCAGTTGGAAACAGGAATTCTCTGGATCCCACTCGCACAGTTGGGGGTATCTTGTGCTTGTGTGTGTTTTGGGCGACGCTTCGGAAAGGCCCCGTGACGATGGGGGAAAGGCTTACTAACTATATATGGGAAGTCCTCATGGCCACAGCATGGCAAACCGACATCCCTTCAGGGTACATACATTCCGTGTGACAAAAACCTGGTTGTCTGGAGTTGTACTGATTTTACATGTTGGTGAAAGAGCAACGAGTGGGGGGGGTGCGACATGCCGCGACAGTTTGTTTGGTGGTGGCGTCTTTAGCCTGTTGGTTCCACTGTCATGACAAAGGGGATGGTGCAGCCATAGTGATGCTTCCGCAAAGGTTTGGTTGTATGGCGTCCAGTGGTCATCGCACGATGGCATCTCCCAGGGAGCGGTTATGTCCTTTGACGTCTTAATGGAAGGCCTTGTGGGCGCCTTCATAATCATTATACCAACATGACGCAAGCTTCTGAAGGTAGTACATGATTGCTCCCAGCTGGTTGGTTCGGAAGTTGAGGGACATTACTTCACTGGTCCCATCCATATCTCTAGGATTATCTTTTTCGTGTAAACCATGTGCGGAATGACTTCAAACTGATATATGTCAATGTTTATATTTTGTGAAGACCCTCAAGATAGGAAAGCATGTACGCGTGAGGGTCAGTATTGGGCCATAATGACTGTCAGTTGTGAACCTTTGGTGTGTGTCTTTTCTTGGTGCATAACTTATATGTCTGATTGTGAGTGTTTTTTTTTGTATCAATATGAATGTGTCTGTACTCATTTAACGGGATTTGTTATTTTGCGGATTGTTGGTAGTGTTTTTAAGGGTCACTGAACACTGGGGAGGGATGTACTGCTAAGCGTCCTCGAGGCTGCCAAGATGAAGAACAAGTCGTCAGGTTTTTTTCGTGCTTTCAGTTTGAGCACTTTCAGACATCTGCATGGTTTCAGCTTCCTCGAAAACAAAGCGAGCTTGCTCTAGTACCTTTAGCTGTTCAGCGTGCAATGGGGGCACATCTTTCTGTGAACACGAGTCAATAGAAAAGTATTGCAGCGTACTCACTTGTCTTGCTTTAAATGCTTCTGCTTACATTACATCACATTCCAGACCGGCTTAGCTTTGGAACTTCGTGGCATAATTTACATAAGCTGACTTTCGTTGTTTTAGTACCATATTCTATGGCAACTAGCTTTATTATCTAAAATGTTAAAGTGTGATTTAAAAGAAATCAAAGTCTCTATTTTTGACATTCTTTCAGAATAATTGCAGTGTGATTTAAAGAAATCACATGTCTCTATTCTAGCAGAACCCGCGGACATTTTTTTCAGAATAATCGCAGTGTGATTGAAAGAAATCACGTCTCTATTTTCTGCAGGACCGGCAGA
>JADBJO010006173.1:62500-72500 GCA_016801955.1 Conus betulinus
GCACATCACACTCGTTCACGTTCTGCACATCACACTCGTTCACATTCTGCACATCACACTCGTTCACATTCTGCACACTCGTTCACATTCTGCCACATAACACTCGTTCACATTCTGCACATCGCGCTCGTTCACATTCTGCACATTACACTCGTTCACATTCAGCACATTACACTGTTCACATTCTGCACATTACACTCGTTCACATTCTGCACATCACACTCGTTCACATTTCTGCGTTTACATTCGCGCATTACACGTTCACATTCTGCACATTACACTCGTTCACATTCTGCACATCACACTCGTTCACATTCTGCACATCACACTCGTTCACATTCTGCTCGTTCACATTCTGCACATCATACTCGTTCACATTCTGCGCATAACACTCGGTCACACTCTGCACGTTCACACTCGTTCACATTCTGCACATCACCCTCGTTCACATTCTGCGCATCACACTCGTTCACACTCTGCATATCACACTCGTTCACATTCTCTGTTCACATCATCACACTCGTTCACATTCTGCGCATCACACTCGGTCACACTCCGCACATCACATTCCCTCTCCGCTTTTTTTTTTCCACAGTGTAAAGCAGTGAAACAAGCAAAGTGTATCATTCTTACAGATTTGTTCACCTACACTTTGGAAAAGTTAGTACATTTCTGCTAAAATGTACCTCATAAATACAAGGCAATATACAAATGGTCACACGATACCACTTACTTTACTGCATAGCTGAGCACAGTGAAATATAATTGAAGGAACACAGAGACGACAGAGATGACCATTCATTACTCTGAAGGCATTTTTTTTTTTTTTTCTACTTGAATTTCCGTTTACTGGGGGTACCCGGTTGACAACCTGTTGGTGAGTATCTGAGTTCAGTTTACCCCTGTTTTAAAAAAAAAAAAAAAAAGTATATAGGGGGAACTAAGTCATCAGGTGTGCGACTAGAGATTGACAGGCTGTCAAAAGAAAGGGACGATGAGGAGGTAGACAAGAATGAGTGATCCCTGTCACCCGCTTTGAACCGGCAAGCTGAGAGTTTTCACGTATGCAGTGATCACAGGTGATGCTTTGCTCTCTCTCTCTCTCTCTCTCTCTCTCTCTCTCTCTCTCTCTCTCTCTCTCTCTCTCTCTTATTTTGCTGTACCCACTTCTGTGCCACCTCTGTAGCATTGCACCCACGCCGCCCATTCCCAACCCTCAGCCACAGCCACAGCCACAGCCCGGCCCATCCCGCCACAGCCCCGGCACCGGCATTCCAGGGAGCAGTCAATGTCAAGTCGTCAAGAGGCAACCCACCTGAGGAGACACTGCACTGCTGCCGAGTCACTTCGGTGGTGTTCAGTGGCGCCTGTTCTGATTCAACATACGCAGGACATCACATACTAAGCTCCCTACTGACGACAATAACTGCTTAGTCGCAGAGTCGGCGTGTGTGAGCTCTCCCTCAGAAGGGCGCCACCATCTCCGACCAACGTCAGTCCCCATGAGTTTCTCAGTACCGGTGATTCCGACAGAATCACACCAAGGCCACAGACGTGGAGAAGCAACGGAAACTGAGATCAATCACAGGTGATGCTGATTAGATGAAGGAATACCACCACGGTCAGCTCGGGTAGATGTTGTTGTTGGCTCGTTATAAAAGTAGACCATCGCCACCTAACTTGTCCTCGTTGCGTCATCGCGTCAGGAGAACTCGTCCAGTTAGGTGCCCGTGTGTGTGTGTGTGTGTGTGTGTGTGTGTGTGTGTGTGTGAGTGTAAGTATAAGTACGTGTGCGCGCGCGCGTGCGTGCGTGCGTGTGTGTGTGTGTGTGTGTGGTGTGTGTGTGTGTATGTGTGTGTGTGTGTGTGTGTGTGTGTGTGTGTGTGTGTGTGTGCGTGCGCGCGCGCGCGCGCGCGCGTGTGCGTATGTGTGTGTGTGTGTGTGTGTGTGTGTGTGTGTGTGTGTGTGTGTGTGCGCGCGCGCGCGCGCGCGCGTGTGTGTGTGTGTGTGCGTGTTGTGTAGGGAGAGAGAGAGAGAGAGAGAGAGAGAGAGAGAGAGAGAGAGAGAGAGAGTATTTTCCCATAAATGAACATTTCTGTCATAAAAGTATGTTTGTAATTTTTTCTCTGGTGAAACGAAAGAACAAATGTTGTGACCGGAGTGCCAAATTGACCCATGAAGTGATGGTACTTTTGCTGACTTACGAACCAACATCAAACATTAGTATAGTCCTCCTCTCCACCATCACTTCCCACCCTACCCCCCCCCCCCCCCCCCCCCCCCCCCCCCCCCCCCCTACCTCCAACCTCTTTTTTTCCCAATGAGCAAAGGTGTGTGAGTCACCAAGAAAAAGGTAAGCAAAAGAAAACAAAAAAAAAAGGTGTGAAGCGAGACACAAGAGAGAGAGAGAGAGAGAGAGAGAGAGAGAGAGAGAGAGAGAGAGAGAGAGAGAGAGAGAGAGAGAGAGAGTCAGTCAACTATTGCACAGAGGAAAAGTTCACCCCGAGCCTAGTGCACATCGTTTGCTGCGCCAAAAATATGTCTGGGATATCGATTTGGAGCAGGCATCATTTTGTCGTTTATCCGTGGCGGGTCTGGGTGTGCCCCAAATATCTGGAGCACTCAAATGGACCTGAAAGGTATTCCGCGCGATTCCTTGACTCATCCTTCTGCGCTGTTTATGCCTGTGTTCATCACCCAGTGAGGCACGACTTCGTTGTTGTCTTCGTTGCGGGTGGTCCTGTATTTAGGTCCCTGAGGTTTTACAGTCCTTTCCCATTGATCTCAAGTCAAGTCAATTCATGTTGCTGTACAGTCCATTGATCTCTCTGTTAGTGTTACTACACCCAAATCAGCGTGAGTAAGAAGGCAGCGTCAAGAGGAAAAAGTAAGGTACACTTGTATGGTAAACTCCATTTATTTTCGTTTAAGTTAAAGTTTTTTTTTGTTGTTTTAGATAAACTCTATATGTTCGGATTGTTTTGAGCTGTGTGGTTATGGAAACCTTTACATGAGGGTAACGTGTTGAAAGAGGATGCGTCCTGTGTCAAATGTGAGGGTTTGAACTTACCTTGTTGCTGTGGGTTTAACAGTATTTTCAGGGCAGGGGGGAAAAAAAAGGACATTTTGCGGGGAAAAGGAAAAAAAAAGTACCTGTGTATGACATTCTTAGCAAACAAGTAACATTCCTCTGTACACTCTTGCGCACAAGGACGAGAGACAGAGAGAGAGAGAGGAGAGAGAGAGAGAGAGAGAGAGAGAGAGAGAGAGAGAGAGAGAGAGAGACAGACAGACAGACAGATCGTGCCTGTGTGTAAGTGCGTAAATGGGTGAGTAAGTGTGTGTGTGTGTGTGTGTGTGTGTGTGTGTGTGTGTGGTGTGTGTGTGTGTGTGTGTGTGTGTGTGCGTGCGTGTGTGGAGAGAGAGAGAGAGAGAGAGAGAGAGAGAGAGAGAGAGAGAGAGAGAGAGAGAGAGAGAGAGAGAGAGAGAGATTTACGTGAGGAAACTTCAAGCTGATCCAAATGTGCTTCGTACGCTGTGCCAGAAATATCTAGGCAGGGCATCATTGCAGCACTGGCATCATCGCTGTTTATCTAGGGTATGCCCCCAATATTTAGAACGTTCATTTGGCATGAGGACACGCAGGTCGTTTTTCTTCCGCTGATTCCTCTGTGCAATTCTTGTCGACATCTATCACCTATAAAACATGACTTCATTTACGTGGTCGTCTTGTATATAGGTCAACGGAGTACTGTGGCCTCTTTCTGTTGTTTTTTGTTGTGTGTTGTTGTTTGTTGTTGTTTGTTGTTTTGTTGTTGTCGTACCCTGGCTAAAAGACTCCATGGATCAGCCGAACAGCTGAAGTACTTGAACACTATGGTACAAATGCATCAGCTGGGGATGCGAACACTACGTGTGGGACCGTTTTTGATTACCCGTGGGCAGCCACACTCCGATTTCGGGGGATTTTGGAGACCGATAATGTTATGTCAGGAGCTTGTCACAACTGAAGACAATCCCCGCATAACTATGCAGAGCATAACAACATTTTGATGTAGCCTTGGTATTCTATCCTAGGTCATTTGGCGTGACGCAGCCTTAACTTAAGCCAAGGCGGTTTCTGTTGACCTTAATGTGTGTCATGTGCATGACAGGAACTTCTACGTAAAACAAAATGTAGAGGGTTTTCAAATTTATTTGATGGTGTAGGTATTTTAAATATCATTTGTGTTCACAGGGAAAAGGAAATGTTACAGAAAATGTATGCTCGTCTAAGCATTCACAGAACTTGTAATCTAAACTCGTGTTGACCCACTCACACGCAACAGATCTCTCTCTCTCTCTCTCTCTCTCTCTCTCTCTCTCTCTCTCTCTCTCTCTCTCTCTCTCTCTCTCTCTAAACTGAAGAGGACAGTGCTTCAGCTGGAATAGACGGTAGACAGAATGGACCTCACAGAATAGAATGGCAATACTCTTTCCACGGTCGCTAGATGTGCTAAAAAAAAATAAAGTAGAACTTCAAAAACACACATTTCTGACATATTCATGTGCTAGCGAATAAGATCAGGAATCTGGAAACAACTGTAGCAGATTTAGATGCAAATAGAAAAAAGTAACTTTTAAAGAAATGGTTTTGCTTAAAACTAAAGCAGGGATTCTTCAATTTCAAAATTACAAAAAGAAATTTAAGCAAGCGGATAACATAACAATATAGACGCAACTTCGACATCACTAGATGGTGAAGTCTTTCAGCAAAAATTGTTTCTTCACAAAACACAAGAGTCTTTCAGCCAGCAGAACTGTGACCTGCGGTAAAAGCGAGGGCAGTTCTCCGAGCAAAGGTACACAGATCTCTGGAGCTGAGAGCTCCAGCAACGAGGTGGCGAATGGAAATCATTCTGTGTCAGAAAATACGCCTTGCAATGGTGATGTTGGTCTACACAAGTCTTGGTCCAAAAATCTCATTCCTTCACAGTTCTCTCAAACAGTGTTAATGAAAAATATCCTTATGCATCGCTCCAAATCATCAGAAAGAAAGGTTTTAGAAGGCAGCAACATACAAGACAATGCATCCCACACATAATCTAAACCGAGCGCCAGTTAAGTAACTTGTGATACATGTGCCTGGCAAGACTGTAGTGCGTATCACTGGGTGCTCGGTCGTTCGTTTTATAAACCCTAAAAGATTCGTCCCTCGTGGCGAAAAGCGTTTTACATTGTATGTGTCAGCAACAACGTTGCAAGGTCTCCACAGAGGTTGGGACAGCACAAAAAAAAAAAAAGAAAAAAGCTCCACATCTGGCTCCTAAATTCCTGTTATACCCCGCGTAACAGATTTCATTGACCATGTGGGAATTAATTCATGCCCCTCAAGTCAAATCTCCACAGGAACGTACAGTGATTTTATTGTACCATGTAGTGAAGATTTCCTCGGGGACATGTTTTTTTTTTTTCTTTATCGATTTTTCCAGTCAAAGGTCAGCGTCATGTAACAAGACGATTATACTCTCCAACCAAAATGCAAAATCAGCACCAAAAATTCGTAACGTCGTTTTCCTTGCTATTTTTTGCCATTTTTGCTTCTATGGTAACTTAAGACGGTTTGACCTAAGAGAAACTGCAAGATTGTCGGAAAAAAATATGAAAGGTTAATTTGGCATAACTACTCAAGCAAACTGACGAGCTCGCACAGGCACGTCAAATGCCTTGATTTCACTCTCTTCAAAACTACAGATCCCACTAACGTCTATTCCGTATTCACGACACACTACCAATAACAGCCCACGATAACACTGACAACTGACGGAGCAGCTCCCTCCTTTATACCTCTCCTCTAGCATCCTGGAGTCAGTTTTCCCCTTCTCCCTCCAAAGTCGTATCCTGCCTAAGGATTGCCATCCCAGTGCAAATGAGAGCAGTACTGACTCCCACCCTCCTCCTGGACTGAACGTCGAAGACAAGATACACACAGAACACAAACACTCACTGTACCTCTAACCTACGCTTCCCATATGCAGAGTATCTTTTACGAACAGCATTTCAGATACTGTTTAACAAGCGAACATTCAACCCATACCAGGAAGATCGCTACCATATAGTACATGCTTGCGTAACAGTACAAGGCATGTCCATGTAAGGACATCGCGGCAAATGTTCCTTTCTGCTCCTTAAGAGATCAGCTTTAGCATCTTTCTTTGCACGTTTCTACTTTCTGGTGCTTCGTAAACGTTTAGGTTCGTGACATCTTGGAACACGTAAAGTATGTTATAGGGCACACACACACGCGCGCGCGCGCGCACACACACACACACACACACACACACACACACACACACACACACACACACACACACACATATATATATATATAATGCTGAACAATTAAGTAGTGGGGGAAAACAAGTGGGGTTAACAAGTGCATTCTTCCATCATTATAGTAATGACTTGGCAAAGATTTGAAATTGAGGAACAAAAAAAAAAAAAAAAAAAAAAAAAAAAAAATGAAAGTTAATGGGAAAATGTATATCATAAATATGAAAACCCTTCACTAGCTGCATGAGGAAACTATTGCAATCTCTCTCGAAGACAGATCTATATGCATTGCCTGCTCCGAGGCCTTTCGTCCGCTGGATCGGACTCATCAGGGAGACACGGCTGATTGTGTCTGTGCTCTTGGCGTCAGATGGAGACACACCACAGTCCATAATTCTGTGGTGTTCCGACCGCCAAGAGTTCGAAAAAGAATCCAACAGCACCCCCAAAGCAGCCAGCGAAAGGTAGTAGAATTTTACAAAACAAAAGCGTGTGGAGAGGAAAAAAAGTTGTTGAAAATTAAAAACATTACGCAAACAGTATAAAATGTAAGGGACAATCTTTGAGCATATATATATATATATATATATATATATATTATATATATATATATATATATATATATATATATATATATATTTGTTAAAATAGTATGGTAAAAGGAAGTTCTAAAATCTACAGATCTGTTTCAAGCGCTGGCTCTCCTCAGGATGGTTTTGGGTCGCCTACTGCCGGTGTTATGGCCTAATGTCACTGTTTGCACGTGCGGATTGGCTGCACGTGTTGTTCGGTTTTTCCGGTTGTTTACAGTTCAGGGTGCGTTTGCTGACAACGATTTCTATTTGTGCCTGCAGTTGTTTACTATTTCTACTTTAGTATTTAGGGTTGCTAAGTATGGTTTGCATAGTATTAACCATTTTTCTGTTGAACATAGGTTGCATCTTTTTGAAATGTTATTGTATGGTGATGCCCTTTTTATGATTTTCCAGGATATGTTATAGTTTATTTTTTGTCTTTAAGTCTCCAAATATATTTGCTCAGTTCTGTTTGGTTTTTGTATTTTACTTTGTTGAATGACTGTTTATGGTTTGCATATTTGGTTTTGAAGTGATTTTCAGTGATCCCTATGTATGTTTCTTTTTCATTTTCTGATGTCACAGTGGCTTGGTATACAATGTTGTTATAGAGGCATTTGTGCTTAAGGGACACTGTTCTTTTGTGTCCAGCTACAAAACTACAATACAACCCAGATAACAACATGAACAAAAACAAAAAAAGCAGGAAAAGGAAAATCACATGGTACAACCCTCCATATGATGGACGAGTAAAAACAAACGTAGGGAAAGAATTAAAAAAAAAATTCTGACAGCATCCTTCCCAAAAGAACACAAATTGTCCAAAATATTCAACAAGAACACCATCAAACTATCATATTCATGCATGCCTAACCTTAAAAATATAATTGATTATCCAACAAAATGAAAAGCAACACAGCAAAGAAGGGTGAAGAAAGGAAATCCTGCAATTGTACCACAAAAGAAACAGTGTCCCTTAAGCACAAATGCCTCTATAACAACATTGTATACCAAGCCAATGTGACATCAGAAAATGAAAAAGAAACATACATAGGGATCACTGAAAATCACTTCAGCAATCAACAGGTTTTACTTTAAACATATATATATATATATATATATATATATATATATATATATGTTTAAAGTAAAACCTGTTGATTGCTGAGCACCGCTCAAGGACAAAGAGTGCTGGATATAGTCATTAGTTAAAACCACAAGAAGTAATAAAATCCGTACTTCCATTCCCACTCCACGACTCTTCATTTCTTCCAGGTTTTTGCCTTTACTTCAAGGCTTCCTCAGGGAAGGCTGCAAACAAACACATTACATTCACTGGACTAAAAATTTCCATTAAGATTATTAAAATTGTATTTGAGATAAGAGTACGGTGGGTATGTGAGGGAGATGAGGAGTTGGGGGGGAAGAAGGCAGGGGAGGGGTGGGGGGAGAAGAAAAATCCGGGAGGGGGGGGGGGGGGGTAGGGATAAGCTATGAACTCTGGGAAGACAGGATAAGGGAGACACATGGGGAAGGGATCACAGGGAAAGGGGTCCAAAATGGTACCGAAATCTTGTCAGGAAAATGAGGGGAAGGAAATAGACAGATGAAGTGCAAGAGAGAGAGAGGATGGGTTGGGGAGGGGGGGGGGGGGGTGATTTACTGGATTAGCTGCAGCTATCACAAGGAATTTTTATATGTTGGGTCTACAGTGAATCTTGAACGTAGAGATGGGCTAACCACAAAAAGTGATGTTAAATTGAGAAAAAATTCTAAAGGTAAAGTTGCAGCTCACGTTAACAATCTCAACCATCCCGCAGATATAGAGTTAAGTTCCTATTGAACAAGTTTTCAAGACGGATCGTCTTCTAGAACGGGAGCTATACTGGCAGGCAAACTTAGGGACCCTCCAAATGGGGGAGAAATGAACGAAAAGATATAGGGTCTGTTCTCAAACATAGAATACATTTTCATTCCTAAATTTTGAATCCATATAAGGTTACCTTATGCTGCTGTCCTGGGTGTATGTAGGGTGTATATATGTGTTAATCGAATTGGTGAAGGCCTATGATATAGGGGAAATCACAGTCAAATATGTTCTGCTCTCTGTATGTGGTCGTTGTTTGAATGCTCTCCCTTGTGAACTGGAATTCACCCCAATGTATGCGCCAAGTTGTTCTTTCTCTGATTCACAGCTCACTGTGACATGTATGCCAGTCGTGAATGGTAGAATGTGGAAGGGTGGACGACCCCACTTATATCTACATCTTATTATACTGTAAGTAGCGTTGATTTTTATCTAGTATCTTATACAGAATGTTTTATACCCATTGTTTTTAACTTTCTCTTCCTATGATTATTCAATTATTGAATTGAGAGGCATATTTAAAACCTGTCGTTGTTATCCTGTCTTAACCTTCTATCTTATTCCTTATCTCTATATTTTTCTATTTTTACTTATAGTCCCCCCCCCCCTACCCCCCCTTATTGTATCTTTTTCCCCCCCCCCCTTTATCCCCCCCCCCCCCCCCACCTTAATTGGTTTACACTTCATGCTCTCTCTCTCTAAATTTCCTTCCCCCCGCCCCCTCCTTTTTTAAAAAAATAAAAAAAGCCCCTTCATTCCCTCCCCATTCCCCCCCCACCCCCCCCCCCCCCCCCCCCCCCCCCCCCCCCGCCGCCTTCCCGTCCGTTTACGTCTATTTTTCTTTGCTCCACGCTCCCTTAGTTTCATATCATGATTCTATTGCTCAACCATAGTTTAATATTGCCATCTATGGTATGTTCGATTACTTAGTGAGGTTAGGGATGGATTGATTGACTCTGAGATTTCATTTCGTTGTTACCTTTTTGTCTGATTCTTCCTCCGCAACGTATTCTGTTGTAAAAACACAGTAGTCTATCCCCCCCCCCCCCCCCCCTCTCCCCTCCCTCTCTCCCTCTCTCCTTCTCTCTCTCTCTCTCTCTCTCTCTCTCTCTCTCTCTCTCTCTCTCTCTCTCTCTCTCTCTCTCTCTCTCTCCTTATCTTTCACTGTCTCTTTCTCTCCCCCCTCCCTTCTCACTCTTTCTCTCGTTATCTCGTATGACCTACACTACAATTCTATTTTTCATGT
>JADBJO010006173.1:77500-82500 GCA_016801955.1 Conus betulinus
AGAGAGAGAGGAGAGAGAGAGAGACGAGAGAGAGAGAGGAGAGAGAGAGAGAGAGAGACAGACAGAAGACAGAACAGACAGACAGACAGACAGACAGACAAACAGACAATCTGACAGAGAACAAACAAAAACCAAATCTGAAGATAGACAGACAAAGAGACAGAGAGGCATACTAAGAGAAAAGGCTGAGCTTTCACCTAAGACTTTCACTCTCTCTCTCTCTCTCTCTCTCTCTCTCTCTCTCTCTCTCTCTCTCTCTCTCTCTCATGAACAAACGCAGGTGCACATAAGTACAGAATACAAAGTGCTTCATTATCTCTCCCGCAGACTAAGAAAGCCATGTAAGAGGGAAATAAACAGGCGTCCACAATGAATTCAGTCATTCTTTGTTCTATACATACATACAACACAAACACACACACACACACACACACACACCACACACACACACACCCACTTATATATATATATATATATATATATAGATATTATATATATATAATATATATATATATATATATATATATATATATATACGTACTACATACATACATATATACACACATTCAACCACACATACACACATTCAACCATACGTACATACATTCATACATACGTTCATATATACATACTTTCAAAAATTCAAACTTACAACACATACATACATGCTTGCACACATTCATTACATTCATACATACACACACATACATACACATATACGCACGCACGCACACATAATACATACATGTATACATACATACATACATACATAGATGCATGCACATGCATGCATGCAGGCATGCATATATACATACATACATACATACATACATACATACATACATACATACCATACATACATACACACATACACACATGCGCATGCACGCACGCACGTACGCACACAAAACACATACATACAACACATGATGGATACTCACGTCGTGTTCGATGAATAAGTAAGCAGGCAGGTCATCTGCTGGAAAGCGGAAAGTGGGTCGACTAAAAATTAATGGACTTGGCGCAGGAGTGTTCGACGCTGAGGTGAAGGCCACCGGAATCACGTGGGCCCAGCTAAGGAGGACCTGCCAAAATCGCGTGCGTTGGAGGAGTGTCGTCGTCGCCGCGGCCCTATGTCCCTCAGGGAATAAGAGAGGGTATAAGTCAAGTAAGTCAGGTCATCTGCCTGATGTGGGTCCTCATGTGAATATGTAGACCAATTCTTGAGGCACAAAGTCGTCCACAGACGCTGCATGGAATGGGTCCCGCAAGGGTTCCGCAAGGGACTGCTGGGAGTATTCATGGGACAATAATTCGAAATCGACGGATGTGATTGTTTAGTCATTCCATGTCTACGTACCCTGCAGGCTGTGCTTCCTGAGATGACCCTTCTATGCTTTTCATGTCTACGTCCACAACCAATAAGACAACAGACCTCAGGGGGGCGGTTCTGTATTCACGTCGAGGGGGAGGCGTTTACGGTCTTCTCTTCCACTTATCTTAATCAGTGTTGATGGAACGACGGGTGTCCTTTATTTCCACAATAATGGAAAGGACCTGTTCATTGGCCTACAGATGTGGTAACAGGTTGCTTCCATGGAAAGGGAAAGGTAAAAAAAAGGCAGTGGAAAGATGGGCAACCCTGTCGTAAACAGTGGAGGAGATTAAGAGGGGGGCGGGGGTAAAGCCCCAAATTGCGAAGAAGCCCCGGAACAAGAGTGAAATGCTGGGGGAGATAAGAGAGCGCCGACTCCCTGCGGGACGTGGGAAGCTTACCTATAGAGTATCGACCGACGAGACCTCCCCCCTGAGAAGACCGAGACGAGACGGAGCACTCCCCTTCCTCCTGGAGACCCCCCTGATGGAGGGAGATTCCGAGGGACGGAGAGTAAGCCCACCGCTAGGAGGGATGGAGGAGAGGGGCAGGAATGGGAGACACGTGACCCACGATTAGTGAGATGATGATGCCCGAGTGGGCCGTACGGCCCCCCGAGGGCGTCGCGTGGAGGGCAGAGGTCGCGAGATGAGGAGGACCGAGACCACACTCGTTTGCGACCTGCCGAGGGCAGCAACCCAACTATTCCGACTGGCGGTGATCTTATTTCCGCCCCATGTATTTTTTTTGTCGCTCTTTGGTTCGGTGTTTTTTTTTTCCCCCCCCCCCTTTTCTTTTTCGATTTTGCCCCCGCCCCGTCTTAGTGCCCTTTTGGAACCCTTTTGAGAGACCGTGAGCTGCCCAATGCTGCCACCTTTCTGACCCGAGCCACCCGCCTGATGTTTTGTACCATTTTTTTTACTTCTTAACACACCAAACAACACAACACACACCACAAACACACAACCCACCACAAAACAACACATTACACTTCATTCACTTACGCACCCACACACACATAATACCCATTCACCCACAAATTAACATACCAAACACAACCAAGCGGGTCCGGTGCTTCACCTCTGTATGTCAGGCACGGTCCAAACCAGTCATTCCAGTTCATGCGCTTTGTTGACCCCTCCTCTCACGCCATGACCCGACTTCTCTTTTCTTCTGCATGTCCCCCTTATGAGTCACGTAGTCAGAAGGATCGACTCCACCGACAGCATGACTCTGAGCGGCTGTATTTTAGTACTCCACCTTTTTTTTACTCCAACACTTTCGCTTCCGACACGCTAACAGTATGGAATATGCCACAGCCCATTTCTACAGCATTTCCAATGTCTTACCCCAACCCGCCTCGCCCCCCAGCCGCCCATATCCGCGTCGCCTGTCAAGGATTCGGAGACCAGTAACGGAAACGGGGGTGGGCATCGACCATGCAGATCAAAAATGATAATGCCATATAATGGCCGTCCACGTGTTTCACAATCGATCGAGACGCATCCGCCCTCGCACACACCATCCACTATAAAGACATCTACCACTACACCTGTCTCCCACTACGACACTACAGTACAGGCCACAGCCGCACAGCGAATTCCAAGTTTGCGACGTTGCATATCCCACCCCCACAGCGACACACCACACTACACCACCTCGAACTCCACTACCCCACCACCAACCCCCAACTAACCACCTTTTCTCCAATTCCATCTTCTTGAGGCTCTCAGCCCCAACAAACACCTCCCTCACATCCACAAACCCGCCAACAACACCCACACGCACCAAAACACACACACACCACACACACACAACAACACACCAACAATTTATTTCACCCTTGACAACATCTGACCAACACCCCTACTCTTTTAACGAATACCCCCCACACCACACCACCCCCCACACGCACGCGCACACCACACGCGCACCACGCTCAGACGCTCTGCGCGCCCCAGCAAACACCCACACCCCTCACACCACCACACCCCCCACCCACACAACATCACTACCCATTGCGTTGCACTTTCCATTTTTCATGGCTCTAGACTTTACATCTTTTGGACGATTCGACTTTTTCCTTTTCTTTTTTCCCTTTTCCCCCACACACGTTCACCCGTTCGCTCTTGTTCTTCTGCCCACGCGTGTCTTTCAACGGGGTTCCTTCTTTTTTTTTTTTTAATTGTGAGCGATCTTACGCTCGGGACGTGATAGGCCCTTGCCCGGTCCATGCCGTATGGGCTTAAGAAGTCTTTCTTTCTCCCTGGCGCCAAACTCTGTGTGGTAGAGCACGCCGATATCCCCTGCTTACTACGAATTTCTAAACTACATTTGCTCCATCGCAGAGCCCTTCTTTTTATCCTCATCGTGTTTCTTCTTTTCCCGCCTGTGCCCGGCACGTGTCCTGAGGTATAATTTCTTTACTCGTTTTGGAATCAGGAGCGCGTAATACGGCTCAGTAGTCTGCGCCTCCTGTTTCTTGTGCATTCTTTTTCCCTAATTACCGCTCTAGTTGCCTTCTTTATGGGCCACCTCTCTTTTGTCTGGTTCTCTGTTTTTTTGTCGTTTTATGCGCCATACCCGGTCTCTACCCTAGGACCAGCTTATTTTACAACCCCAGAACGACCCTCTCTATACGTTTTCAATTCTTTGAGAGGCAACTTTTTCCCACCTCTAAACCCTCACCCCCCCCTCATTCTTTCCTCTTAATGGTTTTTGTTCTTTTACCACCACATTTTTCTTTTGCCATGCCCCGGACCGTCCCTTGTTTTTCGTCCCAATCCCCCCCTTAATGTTCTCCATTCCAAACACACCCCTATCTCCCGACACGCTTATCACCACTTTTTTTGTGTGATCCTTTTCTCTCTTTCCGCTTCCTTTCCACCCCACCCTCCTCGTATGGCCTTGTCTTTTTCCTTTTGGGTGAACGTCTTTTATAACTCCCCTCCACCGGCACCTTTCATAGCCTCTGTATTTCTACTAACATACACAGAGGGCGACCCCCCCGCCCATTCTTTCCGACGCCTCCCTAAGCCGCCACAACTCGCTTCTCTCTCTCTCTTCTCCTCTCTCTCTCCCCCATAGACCAGCTATTGATTAGCTTTAGAGTTTTGAGGAAAATCCGCGGAGGAACGACAAACCAAACATTTTCTTGAGTGCCCGATTAGTGGACCGACCCACAGCAAGGAACGAAGATTCAAACCACCCACAACCCCACCCCACACAATCACAAACACGCTCTTCTATCAGGAGAATCCAGAAATTTCACGAAACTTGCGTTCAGTATGCCAATAGTGGAACTGCCCCTCTCGTTTGGAGAACGTCTCGAACTCATTTCTGGAAAAAAAACAAAACAAAAACAAAACAAAAACAAACAAAAAAAAACACGTATTTATCATCGTTTAGAATTGAAAGTGGAGAAGACTATTTCGTCGTGATGTTTAGGTATGTTGGGAATAAATGAAACTGCTCTTGGTTCAGAGCTTTTCGAGCCTTTGGAAGTGAAAATATTTGGCGAGTTCATATAAAAATCCAAGAGTGTGGCTTCTATCATCTAAGATATGCGTGCTTTTCCTTCCCACTCTTTCTCAGAGTGTACAATTAATTCAGACACTGCCGCTTC
>JADBJO010006173.1:97500-105000 GCA_016801955.1 Conus betulinus
TCTCGTGCAAAAAGAGAGGTTACACACGGAACCACTTTCGGTGTTTCGGTGCACGTTTTAAATGTATCGTATCGAAAGCAGGAGTCTCATTGTTCACTTCATGCGCATCCTCTGTTGAAGCCGGGGTAGCCCTACTCCGCTCATAAACACGGTCTGTTGGCAAACTATCTATGCCTGCACTAAACTTGATTATGTCGGTGTCTTATGTTCTCCTCACACCACATGGAAAAAAACTCGAATCAGCTGCTTTTAAAATAGACTGTCGCTGGAGGCGGGTCGAAATTCGAGACTTGTTCAATAATTTCCTTCTTTGCCTGAGGCATTTACACCCTGGTTTCGTGCTGTTTTCACGTGCTCAAACAAACGGCTTCCTCATTTTTTTTTTTTTTTTTTTCTGATCCCGGCTTAGAAAATCATCAGAATATCAAGGATGCAAAGTTTAGTTGCTTTTTTTTTCAAATGTTTACCTTGGCTTTGTAAAAGATACAGCGGGTAAAAGCAAGAGAGTAAGGTTTACTACTTAAAACTGTGGGACGCTGTCAGGACTACAAGCCCTTCACCAGTCAAAGTTTATCAGGAGAAAACGAACAATATGTTCACAGATCTTTGGGGTTTCATTGACAGAACAGGGGAGACTATAAAAGACTAAACGGTTCCGTTTGTAACGCCATTCCAGATCGTCGGTTTTCAGTGCAAGAGCTTCCACTCTTGATCTAGATTGTTCATTTTCTGCATGTAAGCAAGTATTTTTGGATATCAGACCTACACCGCGTCTTTTTGTATCCTCCATTTCAGACTTCAAACTTTTTTTTGTTTGCTTCCTTTATGCCCTTTAAGTGCTTTTCAATGTCATCAGAATATATTTTCATGCCTTCGAACCTGCTGATCACAGAACCCGCTGTAATTAATACAAGTATATGGGTTTTTCACAGAGCTCCAAAACAGTGTTCTATGTCATCCACTGACAAACGCTCAAGAATGTGTGTGTGTGTGTGTGTGTGTGTGTGTGTGTGTGTGTGTGAGAGAGAGAGAGAGAGAGAGAGAGAGAGAGAGAGAGAGAGAGAGAGAGAGAGAGAGAGAGAGAGAGAGAGGACAGACAGACAGAGACAGACAGACTGACAGACGGACAGACAGATGCAGACAGACAGGTGACACAGTGCAGACAGACAGGTACACCGTCAGAAGAGAGAGAGAGAGAGAGAGAGAGAGAGAGAGAGAGAGAGAGAGAGAGAGAGAATAGTTTCTATTTAACGACGGTAATGGAATAAACAATTTTTTTTTTTGTCATCCCATTTTATGAGCCAAGAAAATAAACAAACACAAAAATGGGATGAAAGAGAGTGGGGTTGGGAGGGAAAGATACACAAGTATCTACAAGAAATAGAAACACACGGCCCATCGCTTCGAGCAACTGTATCGCCGCGTTGTCGGCTCCACACAGACTATCGTTTGTGAACTACTTGTAGTTAAAAGCCTCTGGCTAATAGGATATAATATCATCTTCAAGAAATATCACGTGCATATATAAACTGGAGTAGACACTTAGGCAGTTGGAGAAAGTAATGGGGTGGGGGTTGGTAGGTTGGAAGAGGAGGGACACAAGGTGGATGGAGGCGTTTGGAGTAGAGTTAAGAAAACGGATGCAAGAAAGGTGAGATGATAGATAATCTCAATGTGACTGCATTTTAATCAGAATATTCTGAGATAAAACGAAGCCGAATTTGACCGATTCATCGGGTTGGTATGAAAGTAGTCTTGATTGCTTTTAAATCTTTGATTTGCCTGTTAGAGCATCTGCCAAAAATCTGCATAGGCAGCTCCTGCAGTAACTTCTTCTGCATAGAATAGCTGTTGGGGAAAGGGAGATTTCTTTTATGGGAATACTCATAATGGTTATTATACTTATTCATGGGGGAAAGAGAACATTGCAGTCGAGTTTCTTTGTTTTTGTTTTGTTACTTCCTTTGTTTTTTTTTTTTTTGTCAGAAGGAATTCTTCACTACGTTAAAATTCTATATGAAGTAGAAGGATAGCAGCCATCTGTAATCAGAGTTCCAGTGACTGTTTGTCAGTTTGTACTTTGAGACCTCTTTGACGAATAGTAGTCAGAGGTCTAATCAAATTACTGTTAGCTAAATTAAAGTATGTCGAGGCATAGTCAAACTTTGATTGAGCATAGAGCTGAAAGTTTCATTTTCTGGTGTAATGATTTAAAGCAAAAGCTGCATTTTCGGAGCTGATATTGCTCTGGGGGTAGATTTAGAATTTTTTCACAAAATGTATAAATGCTTGGACCAACAAAGAATATTGTCAACCGTTTTCAATCACTAGCTTTGTGAATAAAAATGTCTTCACCTTCTTTTTGGCTGCCAGTGTAAACGATTGGCAAATGTTGGGTAACGTCTTGACTTTTTTTTTTTTTGCCTTGTAATTAATGTGTATATAGTTTTTGAGGATGAAGAGCTACGTGATATATTTTTTTTTTTTAATTTGCTCTTTTTCGAGTGGTGCGATGAAGCTGCTGAGTGTAGAGTCACTTGTGTTAAGAACTGAGTGAGCAGCGAAAATTGTCCCTTACGACTGTAAGACTAAAGCTAGATCACTAACGTTAAATAACAGAGGACCCTTACCGAGCCTTGTGGGATGCCAAGTTGTTGAGAAAAAGTAGATCAATAAGCTTTTTAATCATACTAATTTTTGCCCGTTAGCAAGAAAAAGAATCAAACCGATTTTAGAGCATTAAAAGATAGCCCATGAACGCTAACTTTCTAAGTAGAAGTTTGTGATTGATAACATCAAAAACCTGAGCAAATTTCACAAAAGTAAGTCTGAAAGCTGCATGCTGTTTACATCAAAGCCATCGACCCACTAACATAGTACGAGCAGTCTAGAAAAAATGATTCTGTGGAAATCAAAATTGACTGGCATGTCCTGAACAGAATGAATTGACACTCGTTCTAAGGGCTTTGGAAGAATACATAAAAGTAAAACTGGTCTCTGCGTCGACATATCGGTCACATTTCCTGATTTAACAATGGTGTAACTTTGTGTCCTTTTAGGCTCATTCCAATAGCAGTGTGTTTAACTAGACAAAAACTGTAAATATGAACGAGACTTTCTGTTGAAACTTATGGACAGCTGAAAAAAATTCATACATTCTACACATTTCTTAATTTAAAACCGTTTGCTTTAGTTGTCAGAAAGATTTACAATCTCAGTGAACACTTCTCTCAGGAAAACAATTTGTGCAGACAATAAGAGAGGATACCGGGGAGAGAGAGAGAGGAGAGAGAGAGAGAGAGAGAGAGAGAGAGAGAGAGAGAGAGAGAGAGGGGGACAGTCTACATCTTCGGGGGAAAGACATCATCTTCACCTTTCACTGGAACCAGGAACAAAAGTAGTTGATGGGATGGAAGAAGAAGGGGGAGGAAGAGGAAAAAGAAGAGGAGAAGGAGAGGGAGGAGACAGGCTTGTCAATACGGAAGGCGGTTCAACAAACGGAAAGGATGTGTGTGTGTGTGTGTGTGTGTGTGTGTGTGTGTGTGTGTGTGTGTGTGTGTGTGTGCGTGCGTGCGTGCGTGCGTGCGTGCGTGCGTGCGTACGTGCGAGCGTGCGAGCGTGCATGCGTGCATGTGCGGGTGCGTGCCTGCATGCGTGCCTGCGTGCGTGTGTGTGTGGTGTGTGTGTGTGTTTGGAAAGAGAGAGAGAGAGAGAGAGAGAGAGAGAGAGAGAGAGAGGAGAGGGGGGGGGGGGGGGGGGGGGGGGAGAGAGAGAGACGGCGATAGTGGCATGAAATGGGGAATGAGTCTGGGGAAAATTAGGTCGACACTAGAAGAGGATTAGAGGGGTGGGCGGGGTGGGGGTAGGGGTGGGGGTCGGGCGAAGGGTACAGAAGGTGGAGGGAGGAGGAGGAGGAGGAGGACGAGCAGGAGGAGGTGGAGGTGAAGGAAGAAGAAAGAAGAGCACGGGGAACAGAAGAAAATGCGCCGTCATCAAAATCCACAGCGACCTATTCCCGTGCCCAGAATAATCGGGGATATTGATTCTGCCGTCAAGTGAATACGCTTCCAAGTCTGCAGCTGAAGCTCTGCTGTGCTTTTCCTGTCCACGGTGGACACGAAGATTACAAGACATCATCGCTGCTGTTGCCCTGCATTTAGATCAAGGAGCTGAGGCTTTTTTTTTTTTTTTTTTTTTGCTGTGTTGTTTCTATCGATCCACACACAGTTCACTCACTTATACCTAGACATGGGTACACAAGGAAATACCCCCACACAAACAGTAAAAACGCACCCATGCACGCACGCATGCATGCACAAGCTCTCTCTCTCTCTCTCTCTCTCTCTCTCTCTCTCTCTCTCTCTCTCTCTCTCTCTCTCTCTCTCTCGCATACACACACAGACACACACACACACACACACACACACACACACACACACACACACACACACACACACTCGCACGCACGCACGCATGCATCCATCACATATACAACCACATGGACATACACACGCACGCAAGCCATGTATGTGCGTACGCAGCCATGTTCGCACGCGCGCGCACAGAGAGAGAGAGAGAGAGAGAGAGAGAGAGAGAGAGAGAGAGAGAGAGAGAGAGAGAGAGAGAGAGAGAGAGGATTTCAAAGCGCTTTTTTTTACACATCTCCATAATTATATGGATTTTTTTTCCCAATCAATACTTCGTCAGAGACTTGATTATACACTCCCCCCCCCCCCCCACCCCCTCCATCCTGCCTCCTCGTGTGATTTCACTGGCAGCTGTCCTCAATGTCACTGTGTCTTCCTGTCGCTGTCGGTCTTTTTTTTTTGTGTAGCTACCACTGTTTTCTGCTTTGCCTTTGCTGTTTACATAAATGTCTAAATTTTCTCTCAGATTCTGTGTATCTGTCCATCCGTCCGTGTGTGTACGTCTGTTTGTCTTTCTCAGGCCCTGTCTGTCTCTGTCTCTCTCTCTCTCTCTCTCTCTGTTAGTCGCTGTTTCTGTCTCTCTGTCTCTGTCTCTCCCCCTACTATCTCTGTCTATGCCTTTATCTGTTGGTCTATCTGTCCGTCTGTCTGTCTGTCTGTCTGTCTGTCTGTCTGTCTGTCTGTCTCTCTCTCTCTCTCTCTCTCTCTCTCTCTCTCTCTCTCTCTCTCTCTCTCTCTCGCTCTCTTCACTTTCTTTTCAGCATATGTACTGTGAAGGTGTAAGGGAGAAAGAATACAAGTCATATTGTATGCTACTTTTATCTTTTTATATGAATTTATCTCATTTTTTAAAAATAAATGTTCCTTTTTCTTAACTGAGAGATAAATTTCATGGCAAGCATGAATTCTCTCATCATATATCAGACATTTTTTCCTTTTTCTTTTTTTTTTCCCCTTTTTTTTCCTTTTTTATTTTTATTTTTTTTTTGTAAGCCCCATCTTCTGTGTCACCTCAATGGCATTGCACCCACGTCGTTCATTCCGACCTCCCCGTCCCTCAGCTACAGCCCGGCCCGTCCCACCGCAGCCCCGGCCCCGGCAATCCACGGGGAGCAGTCGATGTCAAGTCGTCAAAAGGCAACTCACCGGATGAGACACTGCACCGCTGCCGAGTCTCTGTGGTAGTGTTCAGTGGTGTCTGTTCTGAACCAGCATATGCACGACACTACATAACTAAGCCCCCTACTGACGACAATAATTGCTCAGTCGCGGAGGAGATGTGAGTGAGCTCTCGCTTCGGAAGGCGCCACTACGTCCGTCCAACGACAGCCCCTATGAATTTACCGATTTCGATGACCCCGACAGAATCAAACCAAGGCCATAGTCGTGGAGAGGGTATTGAAACTGAGGTCAACATGAGAGGGGGACATGAAGAGCCACAGAATTTGAGACTTTTTATTAATGCTGATCGATGAGAATGAGGATGATCATGATGATACCACATATGTCCATTCCCGTCTGAGACCGCATGACAGGGCTGTATTCTGCGCTTACTTTCATAACATATTCCGGTATCAACCAGGCCCGAGAGACACAGACACCTGTAGTGTTGCTCAGGACATATGAGCTACATTCTCAGAGATCATCCATTTAGTGGATGAAACCCGACTGTGTGGTCCCAGTCTTCCCAGCTGAGCCCATAGCAATCTCAACTCTGGGTAGGAGCCGGTCGGGGTGGGAAAATCTATGGCTCTGATGGGATTTGAATCTACGACCTCCCAGCCAGAGGACAGCGACGCTAATCACTTTGTCAAAATGGCACGTTCATTTATTACACTTGGTTGTTTAGCTCTTGATAGGTTCCAATGAGATTGGGCAGGAAAACATAAATTAAAAAAAGGCATGATGCTTAGCAGGTATGGTGTAGCGTATATGGACTAGTCCGCACGCAATGATGCTTCCTTGATGAAACTGAAACTGAAGCATTTCAACTATCCAGCTGTATGAGGCAGACGTGTTCAACTTCCATACTGTCATGGCAATTGTTACCCATATTCATCCTCCCTCTCTCCCCTCTCCCATTTTCCCTTCCACCCTGGTTGGCAGAGGACCGGCAGAAAAAGGCGACGATGAGATGACTGTTTGCGACAGGCATACGCTTAGTTATTGGATGAAAAGGATTTTGCGTGCTTTTAGTGATCTAGCGAAGGCGAACGCTATGCTCTCAGTTCTCCTTCCCTTGCCAAATAACTGGATTTGGTGGTGTTCCGAAGGCCCAGCATTAACACACTTTGACGACACAAGGTGTGGTGTTTTATTTTATGAAGTAACTTTTTCCATCTCCACACAGTTACATTATCAGCAAAAGTATCAAGTGGTAACCTGCACCCACCCCCCGCCCCCACCCCCACCCCCCCCCACACACACATACACCTCCGCCCCCACCCTCCATCCCCTGCACGCTCTCTCTCTCTCCACCTCCTTCTCTCTTTCATTCTCTCTCTCTCTCTCTCTCTCTCTCTCTCTCTCTCTCTCTCTCTCTCTCTCTCTCTTCTCTCTTTCAAGCTTACTGTCTTTCAGGTCTATGTCTGACTAGGCCCTTTATTTCTCTTCCTCTTCCTCCCTCTTTTACCTTTCTGTGCCCCTCCACCCCCTCATCCTCTTCCTCCTCTTCTTTCTCCTCCTCTTCCTCGTCCTCGTTCTCGTCCTCCTTCTCTTCTTCTTCTTCTCTGCCTCTGCAGCTTTCTGACTCAGTCCGTCTGTCCGCTTCTGTCTGTCTGTCTGTCTGTCTGTCTGTCTGCCTGCCTGCCTGCCTGCTGTCTCTCTCTCTCTCTCTCTCTCTCTCTCTCTCTCTCTCTCTCTCTCTCTCTCTCTCTCTCTCTCTCTCCCCCCCCCCCCCCCCCTGAAATATCAAAGTTGCCTATTCCTGTGCATTCCCCGCCAAAAAAGACTATATCAATGTCATTTTCTTAGAGCGAAAAAAAAAAAAACACATTTAAATAAAAAGTTCAAAAGGCGAGTTTAACAAGCAGCAACGATGCAGAAAAAACACGCATGAAATGTGTGGTATATA
>JADBJO010006173.1:110000-115000 GCA_016801955.1 Conus betulinus
ATTGACGTCGAGATCAAGTAGGCCAGAGGATCAGACCCAATAAGTTTGACAGGAAACACGTGACTTACTGTGATGAGATGGATATGAGTGGTAGGTGGGGTCCTCTAGGGGAAGGACTTGGAATAATTTCTCTATGAGAATTATCTTAACTTTTCACCTACACCCTCTCTCTTACTAGTGGTGGAAGGAGCAACTTTCCGGTACTAGTCATCAAAGAAATTTTTATTTGTTCCTGGTATTGATAAAATACAGAAGAATGGCTCTGAGATAATTTTCCTTAGGCTTGTACCTCTTAATTAAAAGTACTTATAGCTCCGAGATACAGAGAATTGAAGAGAGAAGTTCAAAAAACCTTCAACATTCGATTGAACACCACCAGGAACTGACACAAGTTTAAGTGCACTTTCACACATCAACTTTATTACTTACACATAGATAAGAATGGGATGTCACTTCCATAGACTGTGTTTCAGTTCTCATTGGACACCACAATGAGGGTTCCTTCCTCACTCCTACTTTACTTGCTTGCACTCTGTGCAGCAAGCTTAAGTTGGCATACAGGGGTTTCTGTCTAAGTTACACTGAATTTTACAGTGCGTGCAGAAACGCTTCTGTGCACTGTTTTGACTCACATGGACTGAGTTACCACTGTGTGGTTTACCAGTTCGTGGTTTCTCACTTTGGGGTGGTTTCCCACTTGGTGGTGAGTTTTGGTTTTTGAGATTGCTGTGATGGTGGGGGGTTCGAATCCCGGTTTGGCTTGTCACGCATCTTTTTGTGTGCATTTGCTTCATCATGGGCGGCGGTGTACCTGTCTGCTAGCTTGATCAGGTCAGCTAGTGAGGCAGCACCTTGTTCCGCCGTGAACATTTGTAGGTCAGTGGACATTGTGTCACGCAGCTGCTCGCAGAGGATGAGCTCAGTCAGACCATCAAAGGTCTGTGATTGGTGTGACAGTGTCAACCATTTTTGGAGATAAGTCGTTAACCTATCTGTGAACTGGCCATAGGTTTCTCCCCGGCTATGCCTGCGAGTTTTTCGAAATTTCTTTCCGGTAGGCTTCAGCTGTCAGGTCATAACGGGTGAGTAGGGCTTGTTTGAGAGCATCATAATCAGTTACTTTGTTTGGTGGTAACTTGGTATACACACATCATAAGCAACACCTCTAAGACCTTGTGCTAATTTGATGTTACGCTTTTCTGGGTCTAGGCCAAATTCATTGGCCATCTTTTGAACCGTTCTAAGTATGCGTCAATACTTTCCGTGTTCTCATTAAAAGGGTCCAAAGAAAATGACATGGCCGGAATCTGGATGGGAGGTTGTGAATTTTGGCTGGCTGTATCTGAAGAACTATCATTCTCCACTGATTTCTCAATCTTTCTGAGCTCAAGTTCATGTTCTCTGGCCTTATCGCGCTCGGCAGCTTTTAGTTCTCTTAATTTGTTTCACTCTTCAGCTTCACAGGCCTCTTTCCGCTCTTCAGCTTCACGGGCATCTTTCCGCTCTTCAGCTTCATGGGTTTTGTCACGCTCAGCAGCTTCTAGTTCCCGTAATCGGGTTCACTCTTCAACTTCACAGGCTTCTTTCTGCACAGCAGCTTCATGCTGTCTAATCTTTTTCACGCTCTTCTGCAGCCTTGTCAGATTCCTTTTCATACTGGGTAGTCACAAATGAGACTAAATCTTGACCAGAGAGGCCTAGGGATTCTCCCCCACTCCTTGATCTCCTGCTAAGTTTTCACTGCTTCAGCCATGATAATGAACTTTACACAATCTTTATAATCAAGTATCCACAAAGTACCACAAAAGCAAAGAATCACACAATGTAAATATCAAAATGAATTGATTATAACTTCAACCACACACACTATTATCGTTTGCTATGTAAGATAACCATTCACACAACAAACATAAAGATTTTCCTCCTGGACTCAACTCAATCAGCCTATTTGCTCTGAATTCTGTTCTTTGTCCAAAATTTTTGGACTAGCCAAAGGAAACAAAATTTTGAATGAATTGTATTTAACAATCCAAATTGTATTTTACAATCCCGGACGAGCCCCCACTTCGATGTGATGAGATGTGATGGATATGAGTGGTAGGTGGGTCCTCTAGGGGAAGGACTTGGAATAATTTCTCTATGAGAATTATCTTACATTTCACCTACACCCTCTCTCTTACTAGTGGTGGAAGGAGCAACTTTCCGGTACTAGTCATCAAAGAAATTTTTATTTGTCCGGGTATTGATAAAATACAGAGAAGAATGGCTCTGAGATAATTTTCCTTAGGCTTGTACTCTTAATTTAAAGTACTTATAGCTCTGAGATACAGAATTGAAGAGAGAAGTTCAAACATTCAACATTCGATTGAACAACAGGGAACTGACACAAGTTAAGTGCAAGTGCACTTTTCACACATCAACTTTTATTACTTACACATAGATAAGAAATGGCATGTCACTTCCATAGACTGTGTTTCAGTTCTCATTGGAACCACCATGAGGGGTCCTTCCTCACTCCTACTTTACTCGCTTGCACTCTGTGCAGCAAGCTTAAGTTGGCATACAGGGGTTCTGTCTAAGTTACACTGAATGTATATGGTTATTATACATCCACTCTGCTTGTTAACACCCAGTGTTGTAGCCAGAGTGGTACTCATAGACAGGTTCTCACTGTTTCATCATAAAGTGAGGGTAAGGGTCTGATGGGTTGAGTCCAGGTGGTAAGCAAACTTAGCTTTGCTTCGGGGAGAAATAGTTGATCTCTCCTGTGGCTGGTGACTGCCCCACTGGTGTAGATTGGTTGTCTGGTGTTGCCCCCGGTTTCTGGCAAAGTCCCAGCTTCTGGTTCAACCGCAGTGTGTAGCGTGACCAGGATCCCAGTTCTGCGATAAAGAGAACTTGATCTGTAGGTGAGAATCTGATGGCTGGCTTGTCGAGTGCACACATTTTTACCCTTTTCCTCTTTCTTTCAGAGGAGTGTGAGACTCAGCCAGCAAAGTTTTCTCTATGGTAGAGTTTCTTTTATAACTATGTACCTCCACTTTTTTGTTTAAAGGCTAAGTTAAGCTTACAAAGGGTAGGAGACAGTAATACAATGTTACAGTTTTAGTTAAACAACTCTTCCTTGTTTCATATGAATTTAATCACACTGACTTGGGCTATACTTAGTCCAAGTACACATGGGGTGTGGTGTAGACTTAAAGTCATACACTACAAATCATTCCAACAATCACCAGTATTTATAAATCAGAGTAGCAGTTTTTGATCTAGCACAGACATACTGTTTTTCCTGATCAAAATTAATCATTGAATTACTGTCTTAACAGACAGAGTTGCATACTGACAAAAGTCAGGGGTGTACACAAAGAATAGTGGTCAGATTGTTAACAAGAATCATAACCACTGGGAGAGAGTTTTTTGCCATATGATGGCAAGCAAACTACTACACAGAATAATCATTCATCAGTTTGATAAATGTTGCTAAGCAGTTTTGTACAAAGTTACAATGTTAACACACACAGCATACATAAAATCAATACATAGATTCAAAAATGTAAAACAGAGTTCCAACTCACTTTTCCTGGGAACGAACAGTGAATGACTTGAAATCAAACAGTTACCAAGAGTCTACTAGGCCTTCTCTGTCCCTTTGTCTTCCTCTGCTCTTGACCACAGGCACACCTGAGGGGTCAGTGAAGTTGCGAGTCTGCGTCTCTGGTATATGAATTCCTCACTTGCCGAATCAAAGTTTGGCAACCTGTCATTCACCCATCAGGGGTGAGAGGGGAGGATTTAGTCTTGTCACCAATCGCCTCGGAAATTGTTTGAACCTAGTCGGCACCCGTTAATTTATGCGTCCGCATAGGTGTCCTGCGAGCACCAGTTAATTTCATGCGTCCATATAGGTGTCCGCGAGCACGTGTAGGTGTCTGCGAGCAGGGGGATCGTGGGGACGATGGCCTTTGTGTCAATTACAGCCGCAAGTGGCTCAGGTGGGGGGGTGGGGGGGTGGTGGTGGGGGGGTGGAGAGCGCCGCAACATGCCTTTGTGTCGCAGGGGTAGAGAGGGGGTTGGGGGGTGAGATGGGCTAGTGTGTGGGCTATTGTTAGAACGCACATCCCACGCTGCGTAGTATCGCCCAGCATGGGGAGGGAGGGTTGAGAGAGGGGAAGGGAGGTAGGCTGATAAGAACGAAAGGCGTCACGCATTTACCGTGACGCAATTTTTCTTGTAGCCGATAGTCGAAGCGTGCGACGCACGCTGTTCAAAGAGATGGGAAGGGGGGGGGGGGGGGGGGGGGGGGGGGGTTTGAGAGGGGTTGAGAGGGGGCACAGATTTGAAATCTATTCTTTGGTTTGGTGTTTTAGTGGGACCTATCGGATGGTTTGGTCAAGCGTCACGTCACACTTACACTCCGCCATCCTTCCTATCATCACTTAACATACATTTCCTCTCTACTACTCCCACACACTCTTCTTCATCTAATGTGTCACACATGATTTGGTTCCGTTGGAAACATTGAAGGGAAAAATCCCACTTTTGGTGGAAACAGCACAGTGTGTCCTGATACAAAGGAAATGGTGAAGAGAACTGTTTCCATCGACTGTACTACCTTATTCTCACTTCGGCCATACAGTATTAAATTCTCTCTCTCTCTCTCTCTCTCTCTCTCTCTCTCTCTCTCTCCAGCCCACATAGCTCAAAGCCGTGCTGTACAATCTGGCTGAACCTAAGTATCGAACAGTTTTATGAATAGTGTAAGTGAAGATTCATTGAGAATGTGCCATCTTTTCATGATGCAAAATCAAAACAGTCGACCTTATTTCAAAGGTCCTTGCATGCACCAACAAAACTCCAGAGAGTTGAGAATAATACAGCTAACTATTTCAAAGCATTGACAACAAGCATATGAATGCCATCGTACAATGATCTTTCTCTTACTCTTAAATATACACCGTTACAAAATACTACGATATTGTATTTTTCAATGTCAACTTTCA
>JADBJO010006173.1:135000-137500 GCA_016801955.1 Conus betulinus
GGGGAGGACTTAGGAGGAGCCCGGGGGTTCTCTACATCTCACAAGTAATATATTGAAAACAAACGATTTGTTGATGGCTGTCAAGGAATTATGAAATCAATTGAAGCGCTTTTCCTGTTAAGCCATACATTGATTTTTTCCCATGATAACTTGTGAGCTGTGACATCAGAAACATTTGCAAAACGAAAAAAAAAATTACTTCCCAAAGCATATTTTTTTTTTTTTTTATTTCATGTTCATTTGAAAGAGATCTGATTTTGTTACAACAGTAGGACAGGAGCTATTTTTTTTTTCCTGAAACCATATCAACTGTCACTGAGTAGATTGTATGACTCAAGATGACCATAAAAGTGTTTATTTATGTGCTTTTTTATAAACGTTTGGATACACACTAGCAAACTAGAGAATGGTCTGTAATTGACTGGTTCGGAACTGTCCACCTGATTTGTTGATAGGTATAGATTTCGCAAGTTTACACTGTGTCGGAGAGTAACGTTTCTCAAAAACAAGTTGTAAATGAACATAAGTATTTCAGATATGACTCAAGCTCAAAGTTTTAGAATTTTACTATCAGATCCTGACTCATTCAAACGACGGAAAGAACAGTATTATTCCGTTAGAGGTAACAAGAATACTGACTGTTAGGAATAAACATTACTTAATGTTGAATAACATTGCTAACTTTTGAATATTTTGCGCTTACAAGAATGTTCATGAGAGAGAGAGAGAGAGAGAGAGAGAGAGAGAGAGAGAGAGAGAGAGAGAAGGAGAGAGAGAGACAGAGACAGAGAGAGACAGAGACAGAGAGATTTAATTTTTAGAAGCCACTTTTCCCACCGTCGTCTTCAACATAACAAACAATTATTAATCGACTTGACACTTTTGCATGGACTAAAGTCCTCTTATTTTCCGAGGCTGACCTGGAGACAAAATAGGAGAATGAAAAAAAAAAAAAAGGACACAAAAGGGCAGCAGAAAGGAAGTCTCTATCTCTGATAAAGACCTTACAATTCGATAAAGCGGAGAACAATGTTACGTAGACGTTTTTGCCTCCACCCAACTCTCTCTCTCTCTCTCTCTCTCTCTCTCTCTCTCTCTCTCTCTCTCTCTCTCTCTCTCTCTCTGTGTGTGTGTGTGTGTGTGTGTGTGTGTGTGTGTGTGTGTGTGTGTGTGTGTGTGTGTGTGTGTGTGTGTGTAAATAAACTCTGTGTCTCTCTGTCTCTGTCTCTGTGTGTGTGTGTGGTGTGTGTGTGTGTGTGGTGTGTGTGTGTGTGTGTGTGTGGTGTGTGTGTGTGTGTGTGTTGTGGTGTGTGTGTGTGTGTGTGTGTCTGTCTGTCTGTCTGTCTGTCTGTCTGTCTGTCTGTCTCTCTCTGCGTCTCTCTCTGTCTCTCTGTTTGTTTGTCTGTCTATCTCTTCTCTCTCTCTCTTTTTCCACATCGATGTTTATTTTCACTTTTATTTCTTGCTTCAGTGGCCATTTGGTGTAGACATTATCCGCATTAGTTAGTGTACTTCTTTTTTTTCCCATATTCTTGTAAAATGAAAACAAACTAAATGAAGGGAAGAAGCAAAAAAGAAAAGAAAGCAAACAACAACAAGGACAACAACGTTTTTTTTGTATGAGAGGACCGCGAGAAAAGACAAACAGATCAGGGACAATATAACAGAAAAGGAGATAAACAAAGAAAAAAAAAAAAGAACAGAGAGGAAGACAAAGGGGGGAAAAGAAAGAAAGAAAGAAAAAAAAAACCCCAAGAGATCCAAACGTAAAGAGAACCAACCTTCTTTTTACTTGGCCTGAACATTCCTTCGCTCACAGCTGAAGGAACGATGGAAGACAGAAAGGAGAAAAAGAACAAAAAATAAAGGTCGATTAATGCAGCTGAACGAACGGAATTGATTTTTTTTTTTTTTTTCTTTTTTTTTTTTTTTTTTTTGTTCGGTTCTTTCTATTGATTCTCCGCGGACGATCTTCCAGACTAAGCATGGCAAGGAGCATTTACAACTCTGTGTGTGTGTGTGTGTGTGTGTGTGTGTGTGTGTGTGTGTGTGTGTGTGTGTGTGTGTGTGTGTGTGTAGTTGTCGTCGTCGTGCATGTTATTGTTGTTGTCGGTGGTGGTGGTGGTGGTGGTAGCGGTTTTATAGTTTTCTGGTGTTTAAAATGATGATGATGATGATGATGATGATGATGATGATGATGATCATTATCATTATTACTGTTATCGTCATTATTATTATAATTGTTGTGTTGAAACGAGACAGACAGACAGACAGACAGAAAAAAAAAAACAGTAGAAGAAGGAACGAAAAGTTAAAGGAAGAAAGAAAACGCCTCCAACTCACCCATCCTCTGGACTGGAACGGTCATCCCTTATCCTTTTTTTAACCAAATGTCTTCGATGGTGTAAGCCCCAAGGGTCTTTCGACTCGAGGGAGAATGATGAGGGAAAAACAGAAAACATTTCGGTCGGAAATCGATGACCATTCCTTTCTCCCTTCG
>JADBJO010006174.1:0-12500 GCA_016801955.1 Conus betulinus
GTCATGAGGAGCTGATTTGCCTGCTGTGTGCTTCGTCAACACATCACAAATGTCCTCTCTTGGCAAGAATCTCAGAGGTGGCCGATGAGAAGAGAGAAGAGCTGAAGGCTGAAGTGAAGAAACTGGAAGACAGGGGAGACAGCTGTCATGGAAAAGGTGGAGTACACACAGAAAGGTTCAGTGGGTCTGTGTGTCTGTTGGGATGTTGCTTGGGGATCCGAGTCTGTGTGTTTTGTGGGTGTGTATGTATGTGTGTATGTGGGCCTGTTGCAGTGCCAGTGTTGGTGATTCATGGGAAATACCAGCATTAGAACATCATGGAGCAACCCAACAAAGAAGACACAGTCACATGTCAGAATTGATGTGGCTGCAGTCAGTGGCACAGCCATTGATGATAGTTGTCACTATTTACAGCTGAACACTTTCATCACCAACAAGCTCCAAGCAGCTGAAAACCAGTTTTGCAAAAGAGCTGTTGTGGGCGCACTACATCTCTAAGACTGTAAATTTTGAACCACTAAACCAACTGCTGTATACCATTGAAAAAAAAAAAAAAAGAAAGTCAAATTCATTCTATGTACTTTTCAAATGATTATAGTGCCCACAGTGAATCTGAAAGTAAATATATGACACAAACAAAAACATGTTTCCCACAGTCCCAAGTGGCCACAGGGCATTCTGTTTGCAAATAGCTCTGCAACTTAAGTTGCAATGAAAAGGTTAATGTCTGTCATAGTCACAAGCATGAAAACTGCTGAGTGTGATATCTACTTGCAGCCTGCTACTTTAGTGTTGAAATGCTCTGATTTCCAACTTTAGTTTTATTTCAGTGACTGACAGTCAAGACATGTTCCATTTTTCTTGCTTTGCTTTGAACTGTAGCCTTCACACTGTGCTGGGTTATAATGGATATGGACAGACAGTTCTGATCTTTCAAACCTGTCATGGGCTTCATTTTCTGAAAGCTGATAGTTCTTTTTAAATGATTTACAATATGGCTGAGTGAAATTATTCTGCTGATGTTCCCAGATATGTTTGATGGAGGATGGATTCAGCAGGACACTTATTCTAAATTGTGTGTGTTATGTTAGTGGTCATCGCTCTCTCTCTGTATATTCAAAGAATATATATCATGTAACAACAAAAACGTCTGTGGTCAAAAATGGTTGACAAATTGACTATTACATCAATTAGTACAAACAAATCAAATTCTTCAATCAAGATCTTGACTTCATGGAGAAGACAAACTGTCTCAGTGATCTCTTGGTTCAGAAGCTGTCATAGTTCAGAAGATAAACTGTCTTAGTTGAAGAAGATGATTCAGCAGATTATAATGATTCAAAAGATAAACTGTCTGATAAAGGAGTTAGTTCAGAAGATAAACTTCTTAGTTCAGAAGATAAACTGTCTTGGTTGAGAAGATGAAGTGTCATGATTCAGAAGATGGACTAAAGAGAGATATGCTTATATAGACAGACAAAAGTAAAACATCTGAAAAGAAGAAACTTTATAGGGCTAGCCCACCATGTTTAATGGTTAACATTCTGAAATACAACCATAGAACTGGAATGGCTGTTTGTTTGGTTGGTTTTTTAATTGTAATTATTGAGTTACTGTCTGAGTCCATAGTGATGAGTTATGTAGTGAAATGAAGACAATATTCAGAGCAGCCAGCTACTCTTTCAAGGAATTTGCAAATAACTTAAAGGAAAAAAAAAAGACTGATCTTGTATTAGATTGTTGGGGAAAAAATGAAGATGTGTGCAGATGTACTTACTCTACATTTTTGTTCATGTCATAAATATAAAGTTGAAAGTGTGAATATTTTATTTTGCTGCTTATTGTTTAGATCAGTGAGCTGGATATCCAAGTGTCTGATGGTCAGGCCAAGTTCAAGGCCATGAAAGATGAAGTCAGGGCCACGTTTGATGACCTCCAAATGTCAGTGGAGGCCCCAGCGCCAAAAGCTGAACTGGAAATTCAACTGAGAGAAGACGCCTTCCTGGCCGAAAGAAAATCCTCCAAATTAGACCTGGAAGACCTCAAAAGTGACCTGTCAGCTCACAGAAGTACTGCCCAACGCCTGATCTCCTCTGCCACGGACAGTTCTCTGCTGGCCATGGTGGGAAAGCTGAAGTCACGTCTGGCTGCTCTGGAGTCCCAGGTGCTCCCTGACGACCCCAAGACGACAACTGGGGAGTCTGAACCTGAACTCTGACACAGTGAAGAAAAACAAAGAAAGCAATCACTGCCAATGGCCAGGTAACAGATTCAGGTTACTCACAGGAGGCATTACTGTTGACTTGGTTGTACTTCTGCAGTGTTTCCTGTAGAAAGTCACAAACTTGGGCCACACCTGTCTGACTCAAGAAAAATTAATACAACATGTTGAGATCTACAGGACGGAGTGTTAGGATGCTTAGGATTTTTTTTAAACTCGGATAATTGCATTAAAAAAAAAAAAAGGAACAGTATGGGCTGTTGCTGCCATGCTATACAGAACTAAAAATTCAACATCAACTGAAGTAATCACTCAAAGAAAATCGATAAGACATTCGTAGAGTACAGACAAAGAGTCAAGATGTTTAGATACAGAAAAAATGATCATTTATTCCTGTACAATTTTTGTAAAAAGATTGCTTTTTATTTGGAAAAAAAAAAGGAGAAAACTCATATCATTGTTGCGGGCAAGTTATACAGAACAACTGAAATAAATCAAAACATTGTTTTCAGAGTGAAAGGGACTGGCCTTTGTATTTGTGGTTGCTGTGCAAATGTCATGACTAGTTATCACTAGTTATAAATACATGTCTGGCGTACAGTATCATATTATCATCAATGCCAGTCAGGCTAAGTGGCTTAACGTCTGTACTTACCCAACCCCAGACAGTCACAAACAGACAGAGAGGGGAGATAAAGGGGCCAGGTACTAGGTATTCTGTAGATGTTGTAACATGATATGAGATAGAGTGAAATGAAGAACATCAATATTTGAATATGTCCATAAATAATTTTTGGTAAGTGAAGACAATTTTTTTATTGTGGACTGTGTGCAGGACCATGATGTTCCGGAAAAGTGTCTTTGGTGTGGTGAGTACTGTCCCTGTCATGACCCTCTGTCTCCCTGCTCCCTGCTCCTGTTTCACCTGTTGCCCATCTCTGTTTCTCTGTTCAGTTTCAGAATCACTCTTCTTTCCTGAGCAAAGAAATCTGGTGTTGACAAGTTAGTGGGTACTTCAATGTTCTTCAGTGAAAATGCCTCAGTGATTTGTGATGAGTTGTCTCACTTTATAAAGACAAATGTTGGTAATAGTGTGTGTAGTAACAATTCTTATTAATCCCTAACTATATATCTCATTGCATAAAGAAATATGAGAAGTGTGTATTCATTTTCAGATTTGAATGTTGTGATAGTCGTTAGAATTATGTTCTTACTTGTATAGTCAGTGTTCTTTGTGTATGCATGTGTGTGTATGTGTGTGGAGGGGGTGGGGGGAGGGGAGAGGGGGAGGGGAGGGCGTGCAATATTTTTATGCATGTATTCAGTGACTATTTTTCTTAGACAGGGCCTTGCTTTGTTTCACTTGATCTTGTTATGACTTTTGTTCTTTCACAAATCCTCTGCATCATTACTTCATGTTGTACTGGGGTGTTTATTGTCTCCTGACAAAGTCTCTATTTGTGCCAGTGATACCTGTTGTATTGAAGTGACTAGCTTCTCCTGACAAGGCTTTTTTCTTTCTGTTAATAGCTCCTGCTGGAAATCTTTTCCCTAACATTGGCAACAAAGCCTTTCTTTGTCATCAGGTCCTGTTGTGCTGAGGTGATTATCTTCTCCTGACAAAGCTTTTATTTGTGCCTGTAATCCTTGGTCTCATCATCATTTTTTTTTTTTAGTCTGTTTACTGACTAAAAGTTCATATGCACTGTTTACTTTTCATCTTAATTTTCACATTTTTGCTGTTAGAACCATAAGAATGTATATCATCAAAGATATATAGAATTTGAGTTGTTTACAATGTATCATCATCTATGTTAGCTCACGAAAGACGGTCCTTCTGTTTATCAATTTAAGTCAGATCTGCAAATCTGGGATCGTTGGCATCCAGCTTTCACAGTTGTATGTCACCAGGAATCTGATGCATCTTGACGGCAGATTTCAGACTTGGATGCCTAACACAAATTGAAATACTGGCTGTCAAATCAATTTCCTGCATAAGTGGCAAAAGTTCTCACTTCACAGATTCACACAAAAGAGAGCTTCAAAGAGAAGCAATTCATGTTATAAATCAGCAAGATTTCTTGGTATGTGGAATGAAAGAGACAGCCTTCTGCTCAGCACATACACTGTACATTAGCACAGCATAGTGATCTGAGCAGAGTACACATATCTTTTATGGGTGTGTCACAGGCTAAAGTTTTATCTGTGTTGTAATGAAATGTATGTTTTCTCCTGATAAAACCTGTCTTTGTGTCATTAATTCCTGCCTTAATGAAGTGATTTTTTTTTTTCTCCTGATAAAAATCGTGTTTTTGTTTAATTCATCCTGTTGCAGTGAGTGATTGTTTCTTAGAAGAAGGAGCCTTTTTGAGCCATCAATTCCTTTTTTTTTTTTTTTTGCTGTCCCAACCTCTGAGCCACTTCAGAGGCAGTGCACCCACGCTGCTCATTCCGACACCCCGTCCACAGCCAAAGCCCGGTCGGCCCCGCCGCAGCCCCGGCACTGGCATCCACAGGGAACAGTCAATGTCAAGTCGTCAAGAGGCAACTCACTGGGGGAGACACTGCACTGCTGCTGAGTCACTTTGTTGGTGTTCAGTGGCACCTGTTCTGATCTAACATATGCAGGACACCACCTACTAATCCCCCTACTGACGACAATAATTGCTTAGTCATGGAGCCAGCGTGAGTGAGCTCTCCCTCCAGAGGGCACCACCACCACGTCCGTCCAACGACAGCCCCCATGGACTCGCCAATACGGTGACGGTCGATCCCGATGGAACCAAACCAAGGTCACAGATGTAGAGAGGACATTCAAATTGAGGTCACCATGAGAGCAGGAATGAAGGGCCACAGAATTTGAGACATTTTTTTTTTTTTAATGCTGATCCATGAGAATGAGGATGATTAAGATGATGCTACAGATTTCCATTTCGGTCTGAGACTACATGACAGGGCTGTGCTCTACGCTTCCTTTCATAATATATCCCGGCATCAACCAGGCCCGAGAGATACAGGCACCTGCAGTGTTTGGTCAGGAAATTTGAGCAACACTCTCAGAAACGCATCCATTACGTGGATGAAACTCGACTGTGTGGTCCCAGTCTTCCCAACTGAGTCCATAGCAAACTCAACTCTGGGTAGGAGCTGGTCGGGGCAGAAAAACCCACATGACTCTGATGGGATTGGAACCCACGACCTCCCAGCCAGGAGTCTGCGACGCTAACCACTTCACCATGGCGGCTGGTGTGCCATCAATTCCTGTTGTAATGATTATTTTCTCCTGTCAAAGCTTTTGTTTTTAGTCATTAATTCATATTGTAATGAGGTGTTTATTGTTCACTGACTAAACCTTCCTTTGCTTCACACATTCCTGTGATTATTCACTCATGAGTGTTTTTATCATGATCATCATTTCCTGCTGTAATGAAATAATAATTTCTCTTCAAATCTGCCATTGTGTTTTGCCTGCAGGCTGATCAAGTATTTAAAATTTCCCATCATCAGTCAAATGCAGTCTCTGACTATGTGTTATTTTACATGCGTTATGTTCTGCCTGGATATACATCCAGGTGTACATACAGTTCAGGGGTCAGTCTGTACGAAGTTTGACCCATGTATACACACAGAAGATCAGATCAGTCTTTGGGCATGTTGTCTCCGGTATATACTTAGGTGTTCAGACAGGTCAGGAGGTCAGTCTGCACCTTGACTGATCAGGATATACACACACATGGTGTGTACAGTCAGCTCAGGAGATCAGTCTATACCTAGGTTTATCTGATTGTACACACAGAAAGTGTTCAGAAAGTTCAGGTCATTCTTTTCCTAGGTTGACCTGGGTATATAAACAAGTGTTCAAACAATTTAGGAGGTTAGTATGTACTTAGGTTAACTTAGGTATATAAACAGGTGTTCAGATAATTTAAGAGAGTAATCTGCACTTTGATTGCCTTGAGTGTGCACCCAGAAGGTATTCAGATAGTTCAGGAGGTCAGTCTATACTTAGGTTGATTTCGGAGATAGAAAAGATCAGCTGTGGCTTTCCCTCTAGCTTTTATTCTCTTTGATCATCCATGTTATGAAGCATGCACGCAAGCATACACAAACATATACTCCTCTGTGTGTGTGTCAGTGTGCATGTGTGTGTGTGTGTGTGTGTGTGTGTGTGTGTGTGTGTGTGTGTGTGTGTGTGTGGTGTTGTGTGTGTGTGTCAGTGTGACCTACAGGTGTGTTGACTCTGGTCTTCAGTTATGTGTGTGTGTGTGTGTGTGTGTGTGTGTATGCATATGTGTGTGTGCATGTGTATATGCATTTGTGTGTGTGTGTGTATGTCTGTGCTTGTATGTGTTAGATAGAAAAAGAAAGAATGTGTGTGTGTGTGTTTGTGTGTCGGTGTATATGTGTGTATGTATGTGGGAAAGAGAGAGAGAAGAAGAGGAGTGGTGTGTCTGTCTGTCTTTCAGTCAGGTAGGGTAAGGAAAGGTAATGTTGCTTATAGCCCAGCCGACCGCAAAGGGCCACATCAGGCTGTCACCACATTGTGTCTTTCAGTCCGTGATTTGAGTATGAATTGAATACTGAAAGCTAGTGTTGAAGTAGAATGTGACATGTTCTGTGGATTATAGTCTTGTTTGTGTTTTCCCCTTGAGTTGTGGGAGCAGTTTCTGAAGTGACTGATGTCATGTTACAGGAGGATGGGTCCCCTTAGAAGGACCAGAGTATGCTGCTGTCATCAAAGTTGGAGATCGTGTCAGACGTGGACGGGACTGGTCGGGATCAAAGGTATGTTATTAGTGTAACTGATGGAATGAATGAAATGCTTCAGAACAGTGTAAGGCTGGAGTTTCAACATGTGAACAGTGTGCTGACTGTGTTGATCACCTCAGAGGACAGAAGAGACAGCACCTTGCAGCACCTGTGACCCATTCTGCCCAGCCCCTGTTCCATCTGACATCCTTAGTTCTCACCCGATCACAATCATGTAGTATCAGTGAAATTGTGAAGGAAAGTGCAGAGTTCTTCCAGGAATCCAGTTTTGACCTGAGAATGCCTCTGTAGACTGAGCTGCACTGACATGGCTCATCTTTAAGACAGGGTGTGTCACAGTTATGAGCATATTATCTTGCATTGTGTTATGTCTTATTGAATTGGACTTACAATTTTCATTTGATCTGAACAAGTAGCCACTCAGATTAGGTGTAGTGAAGAGAGGGACAAGACCACAAAACAAACAAACAAGAAAAATGCTTCTAAAGCTTCCATGAGCCAGAATTGAACAATAGAGCTAGAATTGTTTCCCTTTCCAGGTTAGTGTGTGTGCAATGTAGTGATGCACTACGGGCTACCTCCACTACCCAGGTGCCTGTGTGATCAACTACAGGTTATCTATTCACTATGCAGGTTTGTCCCCCAATGTACGATCCACTACAGGCTGTTTATCCATCATACAGATTTGTTTCCCATTCCAGGTTAGTGTTTGACCCACTATAGGCTAACAGTCCACTATCCAGGATTGTTTCCCTTTCTCAGGTAGTGTGTGACCCACTGCAGGATACCTGACCCATAACAGGGTTGTCTCCTTTTCCAGGTTAATGTGTGACTCGCATAATGCTGTCTTCCCATTGTCCAGGATTATCCCCATTTCTAGGTTAGTGAGTGATCCACTGTAGGCTGGCTGTCCAGTACCTAGAGTTGCTGGGTTGTAAGTATCATTTTCTCTCTCTTTCCCCTGCTAGGTTATTGTGTGATCTTAGGATGTCTGCATATTCCCAGGATTGTCTCCCTTTATAGTTTTTTTTGTTTGATTCCTGTCTGCCCACTTTTCAGGATTATCTCCTTTGTAGGTTTTTGTGTGGTCCACTGCAGGCTAACAGCATACTATGCAGGATTATGGTCCACTTTAGGTTGTCTGTCCACAATCCAGATTTGTCTCCCATCCTGGTGTATTGCTTGGTCCAATATAGGCTGTCTGTGTTTGTGTGTTGTGTTTGTGTTTGTGTGCATTCTCTTGCTGAAGTTTTTGTCTGCTGAAAACTTAGTCCATGGAAGTTTTCCACATTTCCTACCATTAAAAAGCATTGTGCTTTATATATGAAACTGTAGCCCTCAGCCAATGATGTTATAACTTCTAGTATTTCTTACAGCAGTGTCAGCATGAGGGATTGTTGTTCGATGTCCAGTCTGTTGTGAATCTTCCTACACTCTAATGTAAACTTTGTATAATTATATCTGTATCTTAAAAAAAAAAATTCTAAAAGGCTACTTGTGATCTTTTTAAACTTTTTTTTGAAAGAAAGCATCAAACTGTTGGTAATTCATTTTACATAATTTTTTCTCTCTAAGAACGCAAATTTTATTCCACGAACAAATCATAATTCCAGGGACAAACCACGAAAGGCATTTGATACAAACAAAAGATGTGGCTGTCAGGTTGTAGACACAGTGTATTCAGGAGATGAGGGTGCTGCCTTGTGTATGATGTTCTCCATCATCCTGCATTTTTCAGGTGGCTCTTTGTTGCCATGCAACCACACATGTGCTGTAACTGATGACTCCTTGCACTGACAGTCTGGATGTTTCTGTGTTTGTCTTTCAGGATGGATCGCCTCCAGGTGAAGGGACTGTCACTCAAGTTCCAGACAACCTGAAAACTGATGGTGTGTATGTGACGTGGGACTGTCAACAACATGAATGGTTATCGCATGGGACTAGACAACCTCTATGATCTGAGGTTTGTCAGCAGAGGTTAGAAAGGACTGGGCTGGTGACAAGGAATCCACAGTCAAGGAATGGGAAAAGAGCCATGTCTGTTTGTGAAGGAAACAGGACTTGGAACAGTTTGAAGGTTTTCTCTTCACATCAGAAATGCACTGATGTGCCATTTGGTTGATTTCCTTTCTGTGTATATACTATAATGCTGTAATGTTACAGTAGTTTTAAATCTGTGTTTATAATACTTATGCTGCTCATATGTACACATGTATTCCTGTACATACATCAACACCCAAAATCGTACACACATACACTCACACACATTCACATGCAAGGACACTTGTTCATAAAAACACACATATGCACAGACTTAAAGACACATACACAAATTAACCTGCATTCTCTGTGTACACATGCATGCACACATAGACATGTAAAGATTCACACACACACACACACACACACACACACACACACACACACACACACACACACACACACACACACACACACACACACACACATGCAGGCTCTGCACACACATCACACACACACACACACACACACACACACACACACACACACACACTGTAGATGCACAGACATGCTTCAGATTTCTTATGATTTTTATTTCAAAATTGTGCAGGTGTATTGAGACCTAAATAAGCCTTCAGCAGCAGTATTTCAATGAGTACTGTGTGATGTATTGTCCTTTAACTTGACCCACAGAGGTTGTTCAGTCAGTAGCAGGTTCATGCCTGTGTTACCTGTACCTACAGTTAGTAGCAGGTTCATGCATGTGTTACCTGTACCTACAGTTAGTAGCAGGTTCATGCATGTGTTACCTGTAGCAGGTTCATGCATGTGTTACCTGTACCTACAGTTAGTAGCAGGTCCATGCATGTGTTACCTGTACCTACAGTTAGTAGCAGGTTCATGATGTGTTACCTATACCTACAGAGACCATTCACTCACTAGCAGATCTGTCTATGTGATGTCAGCACCTACAGGGGTCGTTGAGGCACTAACAGGTCGTTGCAAGTGGTATTTGTACCTACAGAGGTTGTTCTGTCATGAACAGGTCTGTTTATGTGTTACCTGTACTGATGAAGGTTGCTCAGTCACTAGCAGGTCTGTCTATGTGATATCTGTACTCAGGAGGTTGTTCAGTCACAAACATATCTGTCCGTGTGTTAACTGTACCTACAAAGATTGTCAAGACACTAACAGGTCAGTCCATATGTTATCTGTACCTACTGAGGTCGTTCGCGCACTAGTAGATCTGTCTGTGTCTTATAATCTGTACCTACAGAGGTCGTTCACACACTAGCAGATCTGTCTGTGTCTTATAATCTGTACCTACAGAGGTTGTTCAGTCACTAGCAGGTCTGTCCATGTGTTACCTGTATCTACAAAAGTCGTTCTGTCAATAGCAGGTCTGTCCATGTGTTACCTGTATCTACAAAAGTCGTTATGTCAATAGCAGGTCTGTCCATGTGTTGCCTGTATCTACAAAGGTTGTTCAGTCAATAGCGGGTCTGTTTGTGTGTTACCTGTCCGTACAGAGGTCATTCAGTCAATAGCAGGTCTGTTTGTGTGTTACCTGTCCGTACAGAGGTCATTCAGTCATAGCAGGTCTGTTTATGTGTTACCTGTCCGTACAGAGGTCATTCAGTCAATAGCAGGTCTGTTTGTGTGTTACCTGTCCGTACAGAGGTCATTCAGTCAATAGCAGGTCTGTTTGTGTGTTACCTGTCCGTACAGAGGTCATTCAGTCAATAGCAGGTCTGTCCATGTGTTGACCAGGGAGACAGGAAAATCCATTGGACACTTTACCTGTCAGACACTGCTGGGAATCAAATCCCTGACATCAGGATCAAGATCCTGTGTTCTGACCACTTGGCCATTGTGTCTGTTGGGATTCTGACCCGTCTTCCTCTTTTAGAAAACACACACACACAGATAGATACAAAGATAGATAGATAGATACATATGTATACATTACAGACAGACACAGACAGACACACACACGCAGGCATGCACGCACGCACACACGCACGCACGCACGCAAGCATAGTGTGTGTGTGTGTGTGTCTGTGTGTGTGTTGCTTGTTCAGAATATGGTAGACAATATTTGTATGTTACAGTTGTATTCTTAATGTTTTCTATTGTCAGTTTATGTAAATACATATTATTCTTGTCCTGAACATAACACATTTAGTATGCGTTTGCTTCTGAGGTGTTTATGACTTATCACTATCATTCTTAATACATGTAATTAGCAATGTATGTAAATGAATATATGGTTAAATGTCTTTTATGCAAGTCTTGAATAGTGAACAGATTTCACATGATTGTTTTTGTTTCTGCCATGTTCGTTGTATGCTCCAGTCATATATGTGTATGCACTTTCGTTTAACATAACACATATAATGTCTGTTTCTGCCATGTTCTTGGTATGTTAATAAATGTGTCGATGCTTTTGATAAATGCAGAAACATATTGTTTGTTTCTGCCACATTCTTGATATGTTATTACACATGTATGTGCACTTTGTTAGAAACAACACACATAGTGTGTGTTTCTGCCATGTTCTTGATCTGCACTTGTTTTTGAATGTGTGTACACTTTCATCAGTCACATCACACATATATTGTTATTATAAATGTGTGGACACTTTCTGTGAACGTAAGGCACAAAGTGTTTGCTGCTGCTGTATGGTCAGTATGTTCATTTTAAGAATTTGTGTAAATGTTTCGCTTACTGGCCACTTGTTTTACACCCATTCTTATCTTTAAAAGGTGAATATGCTCCATGGTGCATTTCATGTCATGTACCACACGCATTGAAACATATCCTTTGAGAGTATTGGGACTTGTATGATGTGAGACATGCACACTTTACATCAGACTCCATGAAAACCTTGTTCAGAGATGTCCCACCTGATGTGATCTTTGAATTTATGAGGGAGATTAATATTTTTCATCTGATCTAAGATTTTATGGCCCTTTACAGTCAACTGGGCTATAAGTAACTCTATCTTACCTTACCTTACCTTACCTTACCTTACCTTACCTTACCTTACCTTACCTTACCTTAACTCTCTTCCCTGCGAGAACATACAAATGCATGAGGACATATGGTCAGGCACCAATCTCTGTTCAAATCAGTCATGTTTAATCCTTATTCCATTCATGAATAACGAATGAAAAGACAGTCGAAGCCATGCCTTCTTGTATTGGTTGGTGCTTGGATTCAGTGAACTTCAAATGATTTGATATGTTTTTCTCTCAGTTTCTTTGTTATTCCAACATCATTGGCCAGTGTAGTAATGTTACAGTGAGCCAAACTTTAGATGAAATCTTAGTGGACACTCTTGGCCAACAACTCTACAAGTTTAAACAGAGAGCCATGTAAACTTATGTAGCGGCACAAAAATATATTTGGCTATGCAACTGGCAAGTTTTATTCACATTTCATCATGGATATGATAATACAACTCTCAGACTAAGAACTGCTAATGATGTGATGAAAAATCTCTTTAACCACTAGTTATCAAGGGGCC